>JAVHMZ010071325.1:0-11094 GCA_034782995.1 Amazona versicolor | reverse complement strand
AAGACAGCTGCCGATCAGATACTTAAGATCCGTAATGACAAATATCCGCAAAGCATGAAATGCGCGGGAAGCATTTTCAAAAATTATTTACTGGCGAGTCTGCCCACTGTTGTTGCGGATGAGGTTCCGAGGACCGTGATTCGGGAGGGAAAAGTGCCGTCCGCATATTTCTTGGAGCAGGTTGGTGCGAAGGGTATGAAATTGGGCGACATTCACGTCGCGGACTACCACGCGAACTTGATATATAACGCGGGCCACGGAACCGCGCGCGAGTTGAAGACTATAATTACGGAGCTGAAAGAACGTATCGGTGCTCGATTCGGCATTCCTCTTGAGGAGGAAGTGCAGTACGTCGGGCAGGTATGATTTCGACGGTGGTTCTGCTGTTCCTCCTACTAGATCTGCGGGACGCGGTACACAACGGCAATATTGAGGAAGCCCGTGCCGCCATTGCGGCTGGTGCGGACGTAAATGCTCACGATTCGCTGGGTGCGACTCCACTGTTGGATGCGGTTTGGAATGGGCAAGGGGACCTTGTCAGGCTGTTACTCGACGCCAAAGCACAAGTAAATGTCAGGCATGGCGAAGCTGGATCGACGCCGCTTCATTATGCGGCAATTAAAAACAATCTGGAAGTTGCGGCTCTGCTGATCGATCATGGCGCAAATGTGAACGCTTCTAACAGAACGAAAGCGACCCCACTTCACACAGCGGCGGCGCGTGGGTACACGGCAATGGCAAAGATGCTTCTTGAGCATGGAGCCGATGTCAATGCAAGGGACCAAACTGGATCGACACCGTTGAACGAAGCCGCATGGAAAGGCTTTACGAAAACGGCGGCTTTACTTATCGAGCGAGGTGCGGCGGTCAACAACCGCGACGAGGAGACTGGAGACACGCCTTTGAACGAGGCCGCGATCAAGGGGCATGCGGATTCGGTCGATTTGTTGTTGCGCAACGGGGCGGATGCCACAACACGGGACAACGCAGGCGCTTCGCCGCTAGAGAATGCTGCCCATTATCAACATCCCGACGTGCTGGCTCGTTTGGTCAACACTGCGGCGGCGAGGAAAACAGCTCAAATCTCCGGGCCGGAGTTACTTCACAATGCAGTAATCAAAGGACAGGCGAATGTGGTGGCGATGCTGCTGCAATTGCATGTGAACGTCAATGCCCGGTCTCGGGAAGGAGCAACCCCGTTAAGCGAGGCGGCGCTGAAAGGAAACGATGAAGTTGTCGCGCTCTTGCTGAAAAATGGCGCCGATGTGAATGAAACAAATCAGTACGGAGGTACTCCACTACACGATGCGGCGCTGAGCGGAAATGTGTCCACTGTACGATTGCTGATCGGAAACGGCGCGGGCGTAAATGTGAAGGAAACAGAGTCCGGTGCGACCGCGCTCTATAACGCGGCGTCAATGGGTCGCGAGCAGGTGACTTCGTTGCTGCTCGAAAGCGGAGCGGACGTAAACGCGGTAACCAAAGCGGGGGCCAGTCCACTTCATGCGGCTGTGGTGAATGGGTACACTGCGGTAACGCAGATCTTGCGCGCTCACGGCGCGAAAGATCTTGCGCCTAAACCGTGAAATGTGGATTCTCCTTCTTGGTCTTCTGGTAGAGCCGGCATCTTACGATGTGATCGTCTCAGGAGGCCGCATCGTGGACGGAGCGGCAAATCCCTGGTTCCGCGCCGATGTCGGCATCAACGGCAATACGATCGCCGCGATCGGTAATCTCGAAAATTCACCCGCCAGGCAGCGCATCGACGCGCATGGGCTGATCGTTGCGCCCGGATTTATTGACGTCCACTCCCACGGCCGCCGTGGAATTTTTATGGTTCCCACTGCGGAAAACTACTTACGTGAGGGCGTGACTACGATTATTGAGGGTCCGGACGGAAGTTCGCCTCTTCCGTTGCCGCCGTTTTTTGAGAAGCTCAAACAAACCCCGATTTCAATTAACGTCGGCTCTTTTGTGGGGCACGGGAGCATTCGGGAAGCGGTGGTGGGCCTAGTGAATCGGGATGCCACGCCGGCGGAGTTGGACAAAATGGGCAGTCTGGCAAAACAGGCGATGCTCGACGGGGCATTCGGGCTCTCAACTGGACTGTTCTATGTGCCGGGTAACTTCGCAAAGACAGAAGAGGTAATCCAATTGGCGAAGATCGTGGGCCAATTAGGCGGCATTCACGAATCGCATATGCGGGATGAAGGCGATCACATCGAAGATTCCGTCCGCGAGACAATTCGCATCGGCGAAGAAGGCCACTTGCCAACCCAGATTACCCATCACAAAGTGGTAGGAAAGAACAATTGGGGCAAGAGCAATGCAACGTTGAAGCTTGTGGAAGCGGCGCGGGCGCGTGGTGTGGATGTGACGATTGATCAATATCCGTACACGGCTTCAAGCACCGGCTTGGCAGCTCTTCTTCCACAATGGGCGTTGGAAGGCGGACAGAAAGCGACCGTGAGCGTCTGGACGCGACAGAAGCACGCTCTCGCATCAAGAAACAGATCGTAATCAACTTACGCGACGGGCGCGGCGGCGGTGATGCGAAGAACGTCACGGTTGCGACCTGCGGTTTTGACGACAAACTCGCAGGCAAAAGCTTAGCGGAAATCACGCGGATGCGCGGTAAGCAGGTGACCTTCGAGGAAGTAGCCGAAACAGCCATGGACATGCAGCATCGCGGTGGATGCTCGATGATTTACCATGCGATCGGCGAAGAGGATGTAGTGAACATTATGCAGTCGCCGTACACGATGATTGCGTCCGATGGCGATATTCCGGTATTTGGAAAAGCATCGCCACATCCGCGAAGCTACGGAACCTTCGCACGCGTGCTGGGCGTATATGTTCGTGACCGGCACGTGCTGAGTCTAGAGAATGCAATTCACAAGATGAGCGGATTGCCGGCACAGCGGATGAGCATCAAAGACCGTGTACTCCTTCGAGTGGGCATGAAGGCGGATGTGGTTGTATTTGATCCCAAGAAAGTCTCGGACAAAGCGGATTTCGAAACTCCGCACCAGTATTCGACTGGTTTTGAGGACGTGTTGGTGAATGGAAAGGCGGTGCTGCGGAAAGGAGTTGTCACGCCCGAGCGGCCGGGTCAGGTTCTATATGGGCCGGCGAAACGTTAAGCCATAGCTCACGAGCTTCTCCCACTAGAAAGAGCGAGCCGCTGATGAATGTAGTTCCTCTTACCAACCGTTTCGCTTCCTTAAGATTTTGAGTGATGCGCAGGTTGGGATGCTTTACGAGTGAAGCAATCTCTTCCGCTGATAGGGCGCGCGATTGATTGGGTGCGGTGAGAATCACTTCGTCGAAGAGCGGGAAGAGAAGACCAGCCATTGCGCCCACGGCCTTGTCCCTCATCGCGCCAAAAATGAGTTGAAGCGAGTCTCCGGAATAGAAATCGCGGATGTAACGAACCAAAGCTTCTACTCCCGCCGGGTTATGCGCTCCATCGACGATGATATCGGGGGCAATCAGTTCAAGACGGCCGGGCCACTTCGCGAAGGCAATCCCCTTTGGATCGAATCCTAGTGTATCGAGCGCCATAGCAGCAACACGGGCATTTTCGGCTTGGTGCGCGCCGGCCAATGGGCACTTCAAGCTATGACCCCCAGCTTCGAAGGTGCTGCCCGTTCGAGTCACCTGTAAGTTGCGGAACGGCCACTCGGTCGCATAGTGGGACGGCGCGTGCTGCTGAAGCACTGCCATTGCTTCCGGCACTTGGGGAGCAATGACAGCGGGAACAAGCGATTTCAGGATGCCAGCCTTTTCGGCGGCGATCTTGGTCAGGGTATCGCCGAGGAAAAACTCGTGATCGAAAGCGATCGGAGTAATCACGGAGAGTTCCGGCTGTACCACATTTGTCGCGTCCAGACGGCCGCCCAATCCAGTTTCGAGGACCACCATTTCCGCTTCTCGAGCGAACAAGACGAACATCATCGCGGTAACAGTTTCGAAGTAGGTGGGATGGCTGGGCATCGTTTCCGCGGCCCGATGCACCTACTCGAAAAGATCAGCGAATTGTTGTTGCGAAATTGGAACTCCGGAGAGTTGAATCCGTTCGGTGGGGCTGCTTAGGTGTGGCGAAGTGTAGAGGCCTGTCCGCACGCCCGCCGCCCGAAGGCCGCTCTCGATCATGGCGCAGGTAGATCCTTTTCCATTCGTCCCGGCAATATGAACGAATCGCGTCTTGCGATGCGGATTATCCAGCTTTTTAAGGAGTGTGGTTATGTTCTCCAGACCGAACTTTGCGGTCTTCAGCTCATTGCCGAGCGAGTAGAGGAACTGTACGGATTCCTCGAAGGTCACTACTTAACCGGACCCGCGAAGAAGGCCAGTGCTTGAGACAGATAACTCTTCATCTCAGCCCGTGGTACTACCGCGTCCAGCATGCCGTGCTTAACCAGAAATTCACTTCGCTGAAATCCCTCAGGAAGTTTCTGCCGAATGGTTTGCTCAATGACGCGCGGCCCCGCGAAGCCGATCAATGCGCCGGGCTCGGCGATGTTCAGATCGCCCAGCATGGCCAGGCTCGCAGTGACGCCGCCGGTTGTCGGGTCGGTTAGCACGCTGATGTAGGGGATGCGAGCTTCATCCAGGCGCATGAGCGCTGCTGAAATTTTCGCCATTTGCATCAAACTGATAGCGCCTTCTTGCATGCGCGCGCCGCCGGATGCGGAAACAATGATTATCGGTGCGTTGCCGGCGATGCTGCGTTCTATTGCCCGCGTGATGCGCTCTCCCATTACAGAGCCCATGGAACCCCCGATAAAACGTGGATCCATGGCGCAGATGTTTACCTTTCGGCCATTGAGCAAACCTTGCGCGGAGATCAGCGCGTCGGTAAGCTTCGTGGCCTCTTGCATGGAGATGAGGCGTTCACGGTAGGGTTTGCTATCGAGAAAATCGAGCGGATCCGAAGACCGGATCTCACCGTCTACTTCCTGATATTCGCCGTTGTCGAAAAGAAGCTGCAAACGGGCTTTCGCGTCTAAGCGGAAGTGCCAGCCGCAGCGGGGACAAACGTTTAGTGTTGTCTCAAGATCTTTCTTCCAGATAATCTCCCGGCAGCTTTCGCACTTTTGCCAAAGGCCTTCCGTCTTAACGGTTTTATCCGCCTCATTGACCTTGGCCTTTTTCTCGGGATTCGATTCTTCGCGTTTAAACCAAGCCATTAGAGGGCAACCATCCACACTAGCGCGGGTAGGGATGACCCCGCAAGATTGCCCAGGCTCGATAAATCTGCTCAGCGAGCATAGCGCGTGCCAATTCGTGGGGGAACGTCATACGGGAGAGCGAGAGCAAAACGTTCGCTTCGGATTTCCAAGCCGGAGGCAATCCATCGGCTCCCCCAACTAAAAATACAAGATCATGACCGGACATCTCGGCCTTGCTGAAAAGCGCGGCAAACTCGTGGGAGTCCATCGCGCGGCCGACAGGATCGAGATAGACGCGAACGGCGGAAGGATGCTTGGCAGTCAGATCAACACGGTCAGGCCGGATCTCTAACATTTGAGTAGCAGCGAAGTGGCCCGCGCGACGGAGAAAATCTTCCGCAATGGCGTTCGCGTGAGTGTCTTTCGGTTTGCCGATGTAATAAACGAAAATTTTCAAGCGGCCGGAATTTCGACCATCTTGCCGGCGCGCCAAAGCCGTTCCAATCCGTAATATTCGCGAGACTGCGGGGAAAAAATGTGAACTAAAAAGTCACTGTAATCAGCCAGAATCCACTCAGCCCCGCCATAGCCTTCCAAGCTGACGGGCAGGTCCCCAGCGGCTTTCAGTTTCAAGCCCACTTCATCGCTGATGGCTTGGACCTGTCGAGAATTACCGCCGGTGCAGATGACAAAGTAGTCAGTAAACGAGGTGACGCCGCTCAGGCCCAACACGACGATATCTTCTGCCTGCTTCGATTGCGCGGCGCGGACTGCAATTAACCAATGTGGAATTTCAGTAGTTTCGGTGGCAATCTGTGACTGCTGAACTTCGGTTTGCTCCAGAACCTCTCTCCCGCCCCTATCGTACACTAAGGCTTGAGGCATTGAGACCGAGATTGCTGTGGGTCGCGGCTGCTTTGGCAGTTCATGCGAGCGCCCAAAAACCTCCCGATCCGGCTCCGGCTCACACCGCAGAACCTTCGCGGCCGACCGCGTCGGAGTTGGCGAATGAAGATCCATCGGTTCTGCGCGCGCGAATGGAAGTCGATAAGATGCGAATCCTGGTGGAGAACGGAACAGTCGCTCTGGCGCGCCTTGAAAAAGCGGAGCAGGAACTTCTGGACAAACAGGATGAAGCCGTAATCACTCGCGCGCTTTACGGCAAGGACGTAACTTCCGAGCAGGCGGCGGACACTGTGGCCGCGGCTGAACGAAGGTTGGAGCGGCGCAAAAAAACGCTCGAGGAACAGACCAAACAATTAGAAGCGGGGTTGATCTCGCAACAGGACATGTTCCGGACGCGCGACGAAGTGGATCGTGCTCAGAAGGACGTCGAGTGGGCCGTGGCACGCGGCAAACTGGTAAAACAAGTAGAATTCATGGCCGCTGCCGAAGCCGATATGATGGCTCGACTGTTGACTCTCTCCCCACTCGAAGCACGCAAGTTAGTGGAGCACTATGACGGGAAAGGCACGTTTACGCCGGAAGACCGTGTAAAAGTGGAGACGGCATTTTTCATTCGCTTTTCTCACAAAATTCCGGTTAGCGCGGATGGCGGAAGCGCGGTACATCGCGCGATGGGCTTCGATCATCGCGGACGCGTGGACGTTCCGGTGAATCCCGATTCACCCGAGGGCGTGTGGCTGCGGCATTATTTGACGGCTAACCGAATTCCGTTTTTCGCATTTCGCTCAGCGATTGCGCATCAGGCAACGGGAGCGCATGTCCATATGGGTCCAGCGAGTAAGCGATACGTTCCCGGTGTTTCGGGGCTGTAGGTTAGGCTTGCTGTGATGCGCTTGACGGTCTTGTTCTGTTTCTTCGCGGCTGTGCTGAGCGCTGCGCAGTTGAAGTATTTAGCTTTGGTGAGCCGTCATGGAGTGCGTGCGCCCACCTGGACAGCAGAAAGGCTTCGGCAATATTCCGGAGACGCTTGGCCGGATTTTGGTGTGGCTCCCGCAGAGCTTACCGCCCATGGCAAGAAGCTGATCGAGCTGTTTGGAAGCTACGACCGGGCGTATCTGGCGAAGCAGGGTTTGTTCAGCGCCTCCGGCTGCGGCGACGCGGGAAAAGTTTACATCTGGGCCGATATCGATCAGCGAACCATTGCTACCGGGCAGGCTCTGGCGGATGGCATGTTTCCACAATGCTCAGTAGAGGTGCACTCGGCGGATGATGGCGAAAGTGACCCTCTATTCCATCCTTTGGCGTCAGGGGTAGCCAAGCAATTGCAAGACTTGGCAGCGGCCTCCGTCATGGGGCGGCTAGGCGGCCAACCCGCATTGGTCGCCGAAACGTATCGCGCTTCGTTCGAGACTTTAGGGCGCATCCTGGGCGGGGATACCAAGTGGATGACTGCCCCGACCGCAGTGAGCGCGGGCAAGGAAGACGGGTTGATCGATATCACGGGACCGCTTCGGACAGGTTCCACTCTGACGGAAAACCTTCTGCTGGAGTGGGCAAACGGAATGGACGGCGTGGACTTGGGTTGGGGACGTCTGAACGAGCGAAACCTTATCGAAGTCATGCGAATTCATACCGCTTATGCAGAGTTGGCCCGGCGTACTCCTTACGTTGCGCGGGCAGGCGGGTCCAACATGCTTTCACATATCCTGCGTTCCCTAGAGCAGGCGGCGAAAGGATCCCCGGTACCCGGCGCGATGGGAAAACCAGAGAACCTGGAATTGATTATCGCGGGTCACGATACAAATATCTCTAACCTTTCAGGGATGCTTTCGCTTTCATGGGTGCTGCCCGGCTATCAGCCGGATGACACACCTCCCGGCGGCGCGTTGGTGTTCGAGTTGTGGGAATCGTCTGGGAAATACACGGTTCGGATGTATTACACAGCGCAGAGCCTGGAACAGATGCACAAAGCGCTGCCATTAAGCCTCGAGCAGCCTCCACTGAGAGCGCCCGTATTTATTCCGGGTTGCAGCACTGCTTCTGAAGGCTATGCTTGTGACTGGGCGGACTTCCAACGCGTGGCACAGACGAGTATCGATCCTGCGTTCGTGCGGTAATGCCAGACGATCTTCTGCGGTGGCGCGGCGAGTTTCCCATTCTTGCCAACACCACCTACATGATTAGCCATTCGCTCGGCGCGATGCCAAAGCGGACGCGGGACCGTCTCAACGAGTTTGCGGATGTCTGGGCATCGCGGGGCATTCGTGCTTGGGACGAAGGCTGGTGGGAACTGCCGGTGACGGTAGGAAATTTAATTGCCTCACTGATTGGAGCTGGCGCTGGCGAAGTCGTGATGCACCAGAATGTGTCCGTTTGCCAGTCGGTAATTCTCTCCTGCTTCGATTGGAGTGAGCGGCGTAACAAGATCGTGACCGAGGGGTTAAACTTCCCGTCAAATCTGTACTTGTTTCAGGGATTGGAGCGGCAGGGCGCACGTCTGGTGACAATTGAGTCGGATGACGGAATTACCGTGCCGCTTGATCGTTTGCTGGGAGCTATTGACGAAGAGACGCGATTGGTTTCGGTCTCGCATGTAATTTTCAAAAGCGCGTTCATTCAGGACTTGCGGGCGATTGTGAATCGGGCGCATGCGATGGGCGCTCTGGTGGTGGCGGATCTTTATCAATCGACCGGCACGGTGCCTGTCGATGTGCGCGAGCTAGCAGTGGATTTCGCCACGGGCGGTTCCGTGAAGTGGCTTTGCGGCGGACCCGGCGCAGCTTACCTGTATGTCAGGCCCGATCTATGGCCAACGCTGAAACCTGCAATGACCGGATGGCAGGCGCATCGTGAGCCGTTCGCATTCGATGGCGGACAGATGGACTATGCATCCGACGCGTTTCGATTTTTGAGCGGTACGCCCAATGTGCCTGGATTGTACTCGGCGCGTTCGGGCTATGAAATTGTAAATGAGATTGGAGTCAACGCGATCCGAGAGAAGTCTGTGCGGCAGACCGAACGGATGATCGCGCTGGCTGATGAGTATGGGATTGCGCTCAATTGCCCTCGCGATTGGCGGCAACGGGGCGGGACTGTTACTCTCGCGGTAAATCGAGGAAAGCTCGTGGTTCAGGAATTAGGACGACACAACATCCTGGTGGACTACCGGCCCGGAGCAGGAATTCGCATCGCGCCCCACTTTTACACGGCGGACGAGGAAGTCGATTTGACGATAAGAGAGATCTCGGCCATCACGCGTGCCCATTGAGTGGTGAGGGGATCGACGGGTTCGAAATGACCGCCTTCCAGCGCAAATAGCTTCGCGTCGCCTCCGGCGGCCTGTGCCGCTTGCGTGAAGCGTTCAGCGATTCCGATAGGGACGATATCGTCCGACTTGCCATGAAACAGTCGCACTTTAGTGCGGAGCGGCAGAAGATGAATCGGGTCGGCTTCAGCCAGAGCGCCACCGTTGAGAAATGAGGCCACTACGGAATCGCTCAATTTCAGTTCCAGAGCACGTTCGAGATCGGCAACCGCGCCAACTCCCAATACACCGGCCAACGGCAAATTGTGCTTTGCCGCGAGCCAAAGGGCCAGATGTCCTCCGGCGGAATGGCCGAGTGCCAGAACGCGGGTCAGGTCGAGATGATGAACATCCGCGATCACGCGCAGATAGCTTGAGCCGAATGAAACGTCCTGACAGGTGCCGGGCCAGCCGCCTCCAGGGTCTCCGATACTCCGGTATTCCAGGTTCCATGTCGCGATTCCCGCCGAACGCAGGGCTTCGCAAAGATGGCCCATATACGTCAGATTGAATTTATTGCGCCAGAAGCCGCCGTGAAGAACTATGACTACTGGATGCTTCCCGTTTGTCCTGGGAACGCGCAGCTCGCCAAACTGGCGTGGCGCGGTTCCATAAGGAAGAGTGAAGTCCGAAGGAGGCGGTGTTCGGTCGAGTATTTCCCGGGCGTCCAACTACTAACCAATAACAGGTTTGAGCGCAAAAGAGGGACGGTTCAAAGGATGACTGACACGAACGGGGCGCTGGCCTTCCCGCATTCGCTGAAGTTCAATCAGTGTAACAACTACGTCGCGCCGCGCTTGCGCGACAACAGAATGCTCCGCAACGATGCAGCCCCACAACACCAACACCGAAGCCGCTATCCAGCGTAAACCCTGTCCTGTAATTGACGCGATTCGCATTCCGTTCTTTTCTCCTAGACGAAACCCGCCGGAAAATAGTTCGTTACTCCAACGGATGTAAAGCTTCTGCAAAATCGAAGCCACCGGCTATCTGATTGATTAACGTAAGAAATGCTTGCCGTCAGTGTGCCTGGCACACCACAAGTGGGCGATCCAGCCCAGAAAACCGGGAATTAACTCCCGTAACTCACGCGCCAGATTTTCTTACCGCCATCGTCCGAGACTAGAAGGCTGCCGTCCGACATTTCACAGATTCCGACAGGCCGTCCCCATACCTTGGTGGATTCGGGCGCTACCATCCAGCCGGTGAGGAAATCTTCACGCGGGCCGGCCGGCTTGCCGTTTTTGAACGGAACGAAGACAACGGATTGACCAACACGTGACGATCGGTTCCAGGATCCGTGAAGAGTAAGGAATGCCCCGCCTTTGTATTTTTCAGGGAACATCTTTCCCTGATAGAAATCGAAGCTCAACACAGCAACGTGCGCGCCGAGGATCATGTCAGGTTCAATGGTCTTCTTAACAAGGTCCGGCTTTTCGCCCTTGCGTCGCGGATCTTCGTTCGGGCCGATGTAGGCGTAGGGCCATCCGTAAAACGCATGTGGGGTGATGTGCGTGAAGTAATCGGGCACTAAGTCGTCGCCGAGGGCGTCTCGCTCCTGGACACCTGCCCAAAGCGTATGGGTTGCCGGATAGAAGTGGATGTCAACTGGGTTTCGCGTCCCAGCCGCCCAGATTTCCTGTCCGGTGCCATCCGGATTAAATCGCAGAATCGCGGCGCGGCGTTCATCCTCACCCGCGTCGACAGTCC
>JAVHMZ010071217.1:0-11099 GCA_034782995.1 Amazona versicolor | reverse complement strand
CAGATGACCGGTGAGGCCGTTTGCCTGGATTTGCAATTGCTTCTGAAGCCAGCCCCGCGGAATAACGGAGCCCAGCGGCAGCGGGTTGAACACGTTTGGTTTGAGCGGCGCTCGGTTGGGAACGCTTACTGTCGCTGCGCCGTCGAGCTTCGGGGCTGTGAGCAAAGCTAACTGTCCGATGCAAAGAAACGCGTGGGCAAACCGGAACCCGATGTTCATCCGTTACGATCATCCATCTTTTTACCCGAGCTTCTGCTTTACCAGTTCACTTAGAGCTCTTCCATCCACGCGTTTCCCGGACAGTTTGGCTTGGGCCGCTTTCATGACTAATCCCATCTGCTTGGGCGAGTTCGCTCCCGTTTCGGAGATTGCTGCCGAGACTGCCTGCTCCATCTCTTCCGTTGAGGGCGCTGACGGCAGGAACGCTTCGATGACCCCGATCTCCCCCTCCTCTTTCACAGCAAGCTCTTCCCGACCGCCTTTTCGGAACATGTCGGCCGACTCACGCCGTTGCTTCAGGAGTGTATTCATCACCTGCATTTCGCTCGTCTCGTCGAGCGGCTTCATCGAGTCGATCTCCTGCTTTTTCAGCGCCGCTTTGACCATTCGCAGCGCGCTAAGCCGGTTCTCCTCTTTCGCCTTCATGGCGGCGACAATTTCTTTTTGAACCTGGTCCAGGAGCGGCATCGCTCATATTGTAAGAGGTTGTGAACACAAGGCAAAGACAAACAGTTTGCGCGGCAGACCTCCGCATCTATGGGCCGCGCATGCGGTTTCGTGGAACCACGCCTGGCGGGAGCGCGTCGAAACCGCTGATATACTGAGCTAGCTTGACGGCTTTGGGAAGGCTTTGCTTCGGGCTTTGAGCGTAACCGGATTTCGGTCAGCTTTACGTCCTTTCCGCTGTGTGCCTCGAAAGGGAACAGGTTCGCTTCGCTTGTTGCGAGGATCGTTCACATGGCACGGCGTGCCCGGCCGGTTTGCTACTGAGAACTCTGGGGTCTTGTTTGAGAAAGTACACACCCGTCTTTTTGTTGCTGTTGACCGCCTTTGAATTGAAGGCACAAACATTCATAAATGGACAAGCTGCTCGGGCAGTAATCGGTCAGTACACATTTACTTACGGGGGCGCCATTCCAGGTGTTTTCCCGACGCGGCCTGGCCAGCAGATCCTGGGCGGAGTTAGCGGTCTCGCCTGGGCGAATAACATCCTATATGTTGCCGATTCCAATCGTTTGGGCGCTCTGCCGCAAGATCACCGCGTTGTCATGTTCAACACGGGACTGATCCCCGACGCGAAAGCCGATCTGACCAACAGCAAATCATACTCTTCCTATAGCTGCAATGTTTGCGGTTATCCCGCGACAAACGCGCTGGGACAACCCAGTTTCGATCCACCAGCCTTGCCCGCGAATATCGATCCGGCTACCGCAAAGGCCACCACATTTACGCCGGGAACAGACAACATGTCAAGCGTCGGCAACATGCAGCAGCCGACGGCAGTCGCGTCCGACGGCGCCATAGTCGCAGTCGCCGACACCGATAACAATCGCGTTTTGCTCTGGAAGTCGATTCCAATCACCCTGAACCAGCCGGCTGATATCGTGCTGGGACAAAGCACCTTCCTCGCGCATGCAACGCCTTCTGTGCCGACGGCAAGTTCACTCAGCGGTCCGCAGGGTGTTTGGATTTCAAACGGTAAGCTGTTCGTTGCGGACACACAGAATTTCCGCATTCTTATCTGGAACACGATCCCGGCTAGCAACAACCAGCCCGCCGATCTGGTCCTAGGACAAACGAATTTCAATACGGGTACGCAGGCCGCCTGCAATGCGACAACCACGGCAACGTCTCCACTTACCGCCGCCGCCAATTTTCTTTGCAATCCTACGTCGGTTACCTCGGACGGCGTTCACCTGTTTGTCGCAGACCTTGCGTTCAATCGAGTTTTGATCTGGAACAGCATTCCGTCGTCGAACGGGCAAAACGCGGATGTCGTGGTAGGTCAACCGACTATGGCGGCAGCGGTGGGTAACAACTCTGCGGTCTGCCCGTCAGGCACCGGCACTCAAGGTCAGTGCGCCGCTACGCTGAACTATCCCAGGTTTGCGCTTTCTGACGGCAGGCGCCTCTTCATCGCGGACGGCGGGAACGATCGGGTCCTGATATTTAATTCGATACCAACGAGTAACGGCGTTGCCGCCGATGAAGTGCTTGGCGAACCCGACTTTCTTACGGATCTCGCGATCACGCAGACGATCGGAGTTGCCAGCACCACCATCGACAATACAAGCGGCGTGGACGTCACACCCACACCCACCTCGCTAGCCTTCGACGGCACTAATCTATATGTGAGCGACCCTTCCAATAACCGCGTGCTGGTGTTTACGCCCGGAAATTCGCCACTGCCGAATAACTCCGTAGTGAACTGGGCTAGCGAAACAATTCGCCAGGAAGGCACGGTGACATTTACCGGGACGATCGTCGCGAACGACTCGGTAACAGTCACGATTGCTGGTAAGGCGTATACCTATACGATCGTCAAAACCGACACGCTGGACACGGTGGCACAAGGCATTGTCACCGCCATAAATGCTGATTCCGGCGATCCTAATGCAACCGCAATTTTTGCAGGATCGGGTTCAGGCTCCCTCTATCTCAGTTCAAAGGGCTTAGATCTCGGCTTCAAAACCATTACGTTGGCCGCAACGACTTCGAGTTCGACCGACATTGCAGCGGTTACTTCCGGAGACTATCTCTCCTCAGGAACTGCGGCGACCGCTTCCCCCGGCATGCTTGTCGAGATCAATGGCACAAACCTTTCCGATCTGCCCGCTACCAATCCCGCAATCGCAGCCATGTCGGGAACTATTCCGACCATTCTCGGGGGCACTCAGGTCTTCATGGATGGTGTTGCCTCTCCGATATTCCGCGCCTCGGCTAGCCAGGTGATCTCGCAAGTTCCGTTCAATTTCACGGATCGAAACAGCACCAGCATCGTCGTCCGAACCACGCACAACGACGGCAGCGTAACAGTAACGAACGCGACGCCGGTGTACATCGCAGGGGCTAATCCGGGGCTTTTCGGCGCACCGGCTACTGCGGGTCAGCAGCGGCCATGGCCCGCGACGGGCGCCTACCATCAACCGGGTAATCCGCAAGCAGCTGTGGACGTCGAGGGCACCATCACGGCAGGTAATACCGCTACCATCACGGTAAATGGCGTTGGCCACACCTATACGGTTGCGAGCGGCGATACTCTCGATACCGTTGTTACCGGACTTATAAATGTAATTAACAGCGCTCCGGACCCGCTGGTCACTGCCTCCGCCGGAAACGCATTCCATCGCGTTATTATCACCGCGCGCCAGGGCGGAGCGGCTGGAAATGGTATTTCGATCGCCACCAGCGTGAGTAGCGGAGCAGCGGTATCGCTCTTCGCCTATAACAGCGCCACTTGCTGCGACGTTGTTCCTGGCCTGCCGATTACTTCGACGAATCCGGCAGCTCCGAACGAGACCATCACGATCTCCGGCGCGGGATTGGGACAGATCGCAGATTTGAGCAACAACGTAATCGGAGTTGTTACCGGCCAGCCCTATTCCGGTCCAGTACAGAATAGCGTTCTGAATAACGGCGCGGTGAACAATTTTGTAAGTGCGAGTCTGGGCGCGACCTCGGCTCAAGTTTTAAGTGCCGGTCTCCCGCAAGGTTCATACGGGATTTATCAGGTTCAACTGATTGTTCCATCAAGTCAGCCGACCAGCGACGTCACCCAGGTAACTATCTCGCAGAACGCGTACGTTAGCAACATCGTCACGATTCCGGTTGGTCCTGCGAACAGTAATCCGAATCAGCCGCCCGCAAGTTCGGGACCTATTCAGATCAGCATCGATGCGCCGGCTGCATCCGGAGCTGCCGTTAGCGGTTCGACGCCGGTCGTCGGCTGGGTTGCCGACACGAGTGCCCCAATTACCAATGTGACCGTTTCTGTCGATGGCATTGCTGCCGGCACGGCTTACTACGGGATTGCTCGTCCTGATGTATGTGCCGCGATTGGGGGCGTTCAGGGATGCCCGAACGTCGGCTATTATTACTCGCTCGACACTACTGGTCTCTATGACGGCACTCACACAATCCAGATAACGGCCACCGACAGCAACGGAACTCGCTTTACTTCCGCGGGTTCTTTCATCACTTCAAATTACCTAGGAATCAATCCGGTAAACATTGGAATTGATTCGCCTAACAGCCCGAATGCACCATATGTGGGACTTTCCACGTTCTTCGGCTGGGCTGTGAATGATGGGGGGCCTGTAAATACCGTTGCAATTTCGATCGATGGGGTATTTCGCGGAAATGCCGTATACGGGGACGCGAGGCCCGACGTTTGCCAAACGTACACCGGCAGGGCCGGCTGCCCGAATGTAGGCTGGCATTTCCTGTTCGACACGGCTACTTTGACGAACGGCACTCATATCTTCTCTGTCAGCGCGGTTGGGCCATCGCAGCGCGCGATTCAGAGCCATAACTTCACAGTTGCCAACTGGACCACTTCCAACCCGATCATCATAAACTTCGAACGGCCAACGATCCAGGACTCAGCTTTCTCCGGAACGGCTGCGTTCGGAGGCTGGGCCGTTGACCTTTATTCGCAGATTGCTTATATGACCGCCTCGATTGACGGCATCCCGTACGGAGGCGTTGCTTACGGAGGGGGCCGGTCCGACGTGTGCGCGGTTTTCTCAACCAGTCCGGGGTGCCCCAATGTCGGTTGGAATCTTTTGGTGGACACAACGCTGCTCGGCGATGGAACCCACACGTTGGAATTGACGGCTTATCCCATATCCGGGCAAGGATTCACCGCCAGTAAGACGTTCGCGGTCGCGAATATGGGCCTTGTTTCTAACCCGACGAGTATCAGCATCGATAGTCCCGGACCAAGCAGCCCGGCTTTCAGCAATACCGCGCTGTTTGGCGGGTGGGCTCTCAATGCGAATGAGTCCGTTCAATCGGTCGAGATATTTGTAGACGGAGTGTCTCGGGGCTTTGCCGCTTACGGCGGCCCACGGAGTGACGTCTGCGCCATCTTAGCCAGTCCCGCTTGCCCGAACGTCGGCTGGAATTATTTATTTGACACTTCGGTGCTCACGAATGGAACTCATCTGCTGCAAGTCACAGTTACTACCGTAAGCGGATTGCGTGCTAGCGCGGGTTCGTCTTTCTCCGTCCAGAACCAAACAGGAACCGGCCCAACCTCAGTTACTATCACGCAGCCAACTTCGCAAAACGTTCCCTATCAGGGTCTGGCGGTCTTTTCGGGTATAGCCGCAAACAGCAATGGTGCTGCGATTACCAGCATAAGCGTTACTGTCGACGGTTTCCCCTACGGCCTTACATCTCCATCGAGCGGGACTGCTGGTACCTCGGTTTACTGGAGCTATATTCTCAACACCTCTCAACTCGCCGACGGAACGCACACGCTCGGGATCAGCGCGGTTGCATCCGACGGCACGACGGCTCTCGTCTCGAGCACTTTTGCAGTGGCTAACTGGACCTCCCCCAGTCCGATCATCATCAGCATCGACGCGCCGAACGCGGCTTCGCCTAATCTCAGCGGCACCGCGACGTTCGGCGGCTGGGCTATCTATGAGTTCAGCTCTATCGCAAACATACAACTCGCAATCGACGGCGTTCCGTATGGGATGGCAGCCTACGGAGGCGATCGCTCCGACGTATGCGCGGTTTACACAAACTTCCCGGGGTGCCCGAACGTAGGTTGGAATATCCCGGTTGACACCAGATTCCTGTCGAACGGGACTCATACGGTCGCAGTTACCGCAACTACGGGCAGCGGTCAAAGCTACACCGCCAGTTCCGGCTTTGTGGTTGCGAACTAGTCTTCAGCCTGCGATCCAGTTTGTTGCTATTCTGAGGATTCCATCAGCCTCGGCCGTTCCCGCCGGATTTGCTGCCGTTCACCGCATGTTTATCAAGAAACAAAGACTCCTAACGCCAGGCCCAACGCCGCTTCTGCCTTCGGCTCTGCACGCGATGATGGGTTCCGATATCCATCATCGGACTGAAGATTTTCGGAATCTCTATAAGCAAGTTCTCTCTGATTTGCAGACGGTGCTCGGGACCGCTAATGACGTCCTCGTGCTCGTGTCCTCTGGTTCGGGCGGCCTCGAGGCGGCGACCCAGAATTTCTTCTCTCCGGGCGACGAAGTTCTGGTATGTTCGGCCGGAAAGTTTGGAGAGCGCTGGGTAGAAATCATGAAGGCCTGGGGCATGAATGCTACCGTGCTCAGCGCCCCTTATGGCGATGCCGTGCAACCCGAGACGGTCGAACGAGCGCTTGCGCAAAACGCCGAGTTTAAAGGTGTTTTCGTACAGGCTTCCGAGACCTCGACCGGTACCCAGCACAACGTGAAGCGCATGGGACAGGCTGTCAAAAAGACAGAAGCGATCTTCGTCGTTGACGCCATCACCGGGATCGGCACCATGCCGCTCGACATCGATGGTTGGGGCCTCGACATTGTTGTCGGCGGATCCCAAAAGGCGTTCATGATTCCGCCCGGACTCGCGTTTCTCTCCATCAGTAGTAAGGCTTGGGCGATGGCGGAAACAGCGACCGCTCCTCGCTTCTATTTCGACTTGCGCAAGGAGAAGAAGAACGCCGTAAACGGCGAGTCTGCCTGGACCCCGAACACAGCCTTGCTGCTTGCCTTAAGCGAAGCTCTGAAATACATCAAGTCTCTTGGAATGGACAAGCTGGTTGAAAATGCGGAGCTGCTGGCGCGCGCCACTCGCGAAGCTGTCAAGACATTAGGTCTCGAGCTTTTCTCTTCATCGCCCGGATCTTCTGTTACGGCTGTGCGCCCGCCAAAAGGGATGGATTCGGGCGTCATCATCAAGGAGTTCCGCAACCGCTTCAACGCGGTCATCACCAATGGCCAAGGCTCGATGAAAGGCCAGATCTTCCGCTTCGCACATCTTGGATATTTCGACTTTCACGACCTGTTTGCCGTAATCGCGGAGCTCGAAATTATCCTGAGTGCGGCGGGACATCCGGTGCGCTTCGGCACTGGCGTGGCAGCGGTGCAGAGTGTCTACGCTGAAGCCGCTCTGCCCAAAGAAGCTTTGGCTCTGAGCTGATAGCGATACATGAAAATCGTCGTTGCTGAGCCGCTCGCGCCGGCTGCCATTGATCTTCTGCGCGCCAACAGTGATTGGGAGATCGTTATTGCCGATCCCAAAACCTACTCGGCGCATCTCGCCGATTGTGATGCTCTGCTGGTTCGAAGCGCCGTTCGAGTTTCTGGTGAAGTTCTCGCCGCCGCCCCTAAACTGCGGGTGATTGGCCGCGCCGGAGTGGGAGTCGATAACGTAGACATTCCCGCGGCCACTGATGCCGGCGTCCTGGTGATGAACACTCCCGGAGGGAACGCTGTATCGGTCGCGGAACACACGCTGGCGCTGATGCTTTCTCTTGCGCGATCCGTGCCGCAAGCAAGTGTCTCCACCAAAGCCGGTAAGTGGGAAAAGAAAAAGTTCCTTGGAAACGAGTTGCGCGGCAAGACACTCGGCATAATCGGCCTGGGAAGCGCGGGAAGAGAAGTGGTGAAGCGGGCGCGGCCATTTGAAATGCGCATCATTGGACACGATCCCTACATCAGCTCGCAAAGCGCGCGTGATTTGGGCGTCGAGCTTGCCAGTCTTCCCCAACTTTACCGCCAGAGCGACTACATAACTCTCCACGTTGCCTTAACTCCCGAGACCGATCACATGCTGGACGCCTCGGCTTTCGCGCAGATGAAAGCCGGTGTTCGCATTGTGAACTGTGCCCGGGGAGAGCTTGTCGATCCGGTAGCGCTGAGGTCTGCCATCGAGAGTGGGCGTGTTGGCGGCGCAGCTCTAGACGTATTCGAGAAAGAGCCTCCCGGAGAAGATCCCCTCTTCACGTTGGAGTCCTTGTTAGCCACGCCCCACATTGCTGGATCTACTGAAGAGGCTCAGGAAATTGTCGGCATTCGAATCGTGGAGCAGCTGATCGAATACCTTAAGAGCGGTGTTGCGCTGAATGCGGTCAACATGCCCGCGCTCACACCCGAACAGTATCGAACTCTCGGTCCTTACGCGGATCTGGCCGAACGTCTCGGGCAGTTCCTGATTCACATCGTTCCGGGCAACGCTCACACGATTCGTCTGACTTACCAGGGCCGCCTTGCCGAAAACAATACTCAGATCCTCCGCAATGCCGGGCTCGCGGGCGTATTAAGCCGCTCGATGGAATACCGGGCTAACTTAGTCAATGCCATGCAGATTGCCACCCAACGCGGCTTTCGCGTAATCGAAGAGCGCGAGCCGATTGAAGGAAACATGGGCGCGATTCGTATGGAGCTCGAATCGGAAGCGGGAAGCTTCTCGGCTGTAGGCGCAATCGTGCTGAACAAGCCGAGGCTCCTGCAAGTGGAAAACATCTCGTGTGAAGCCACGCTCGACGGTTTCCTCATGTATTCGAAGAACGAGGATGTTCCCGGCGTTATTGGCTTTCTCGGTACCGTGCTTGGAAAGAACGGCGTCAACATTGCCAATTTCGCTCTGGGGCGCGAGGACTCTGCCTCGCCATCTTCCGTCCCCCTTACAGCTATCTCGATTATCGAGACCGACGCGCCGGTGCCGGACTTGATCGTTTCGCAGCTCTTCGAAAACAAGGCCGTCAAGTTCATTCGAAGAGTTAAGCTCGGCCGCGGCTGAGGGTGCGGCCGCAGACGGCGCCTTATTTGTGGAATAATCACTTCTGGGAAACTTATGACTAATTTCGTCCGCTTGTCTGGAACTTGCGCCTTCGTAGCGCTACTTACTGTATCTGCGTTCGCCCAGGATGTCTCCAACCCGTTTACTTCCGGTGAAAAGGGCCTGTATAACTACATTGCGCAGGCCGTGATTGCCGCAGCCGAGAAGATGCCTGAGGAAAACTACGCTTTCAAACCCACAACGGATGTCCGCAGCTTCGGGGAGTTGGTGGCACATGCAGGCGGTGCGCAGCGTATGTTCTGCGGAATGATCTCCGGCCAGAAACCGCCAATGCCTGCGGAGGGTGGCGACAAAATGACTTCGAAAGCGGATCTCATTAAGTCGCTAAAGAGCGCCGTCGATTCTTGCAATCAGGCGTATGCAGGTCTGACCGATGCTCAAGCGGCTCAGGTCGTCAAGTTCATGGGGCGAGACATGCCAAAGTTGACTGTGTTGTCGATCAATTCAGCGCATCTTGACGAACACTACGGCAACATGGTCACCTACCTTCGCCTGAAGGGAATCGTTCCTCCAACTAGCGAGCCGCACAAGTAGCGCGAAGTTATCGAAGGGCGCCTGCTCGCAGAAGCACATTGATCCCAAATGCTTCGAGCGTAACGGCGCCTGTTACGGACAACAGAATTCCGAGCGCCAGCGTCCCAAAATATTGGGCGATTCGCGCCAGGCGCGTTCGTGCCGGCTTCAGCGCACGTTGCAGGTAATAGGCGCACCCCGCCTGCGTAGCCGCAAATACAATCAACATGACCGTCGAAGCGGCTGTAAGAGCGCGCGAAGCGCTAGCCGATACGCTGGACTGATTTTGCACAACGCCCAGTACCAGGCGTATATAGAGCATCAGTGCGGGCAGGCAGATACTCGCGATGAGGACAGCGAGATTCTTACCTTGATACCTGCTCGCGTCCATAACAACAGCATATGCCCGCCGAGTTGATCTTTGTCTTCGCCGGCCGCATGGAACGGAAGCACTACGGCCTGGAGCTGTTACGAAATGGAGCGGCGGGCTCGCTTGTAATTAGCGTTGCCCGTTACGAAGTGAGTAAAATGCCCGCTCTCGGCCTGCCATGCACCAGCGAATTGATCGCCTTGCGAGACCGCACGCCGCCGCGAGAAAGGCACTATTTCGTAACGGTCACTGCCTCTGACTGCAATTTCAGAAAGGCCGCCCTTGTCAGTTGGAATACCTATGGTGAGGTAATGAGTCTCGGAGAACTCATTCGGGACTACGCGGCTCACGAAGTAATGCTCGTGAGTGCAGGCATGCACCTGCGGCGGATCTCGCTGCTCTGCGGCGCCCTGCTGCGGGATGTTCCCGTGAAGTTTACCTATCAGCCTGTTCCGCATTCGCCAGAGAGTCGCTGGGATCTGCTGAAAGAGAATACAAAGCGGGTGGTGTATCGCCTTTTGATCAAACTGCCGCCCCACTTTCTGCGCAGGCTGATGATGTGCATCAAGTGAACACCCGAGAGAATCGCATCGCATCCGCCCCGAATTAGTTCTAGCCACCCCCAGCCATACGGTGCGAGACTATATCGATGGACCTCCAGCGAATGATCTCCGAACTGGAAGCCGAGCGAGACCGGCTCGACGAAGCAATCCTGGCGCTTGAGCGGCTTTCTCAAGCCAATACCGCGGGACGCCGTCCCCGCCATTTTCATGTCCAGCGCGAAGATGCCCTGGCCGACGCAGAAACGGGCGATATCTCGGTCGAGGTAGCCGACCTGAGTCTCGACGGATCTAACAAGTCGAGCTGATCAACTAATCGTCTGGTACCGAATCCCGGCCTTCGCGAGTTTCTCTCCATCTAGGGCATGCCTTCCGTCCAGTATGAACGCGCTGCGCATCTTCTTCGTCACTGCTTCCCAGTCCAGCTCCCGGTATTCGTTCCATTCGGTGACCAGCACCAGAGCGTCGCAACCCTCTGCTACTTCGCATGCATCCGCGCAGAGATGCACTCCCATCGAGCCGTAATCGCGCGAGAACTTCTCGAGTGCAATCGGGTCATGGGCTTTGACCCGCACGCCCCGGTCGATCAGCTTCTGGGCAATCTCGATCGCCGGCGCTTCGCGCAAGTCATCCGTATTCGGCTTGAATGCCAGGCCGAGCAGCCCGATGGTACGGCCCTTCAATATCTTCAATTCGAGCAGCAGCTTCTCCACCACGCGGTCGCGCTGCCGCGAGTTGATTTTCTTGGCCGCCTCCACAATCGGCAGGTGGAGCCCGTACTCTCCTGCCGTTGCAATCAGCGCGGCCGTATCCTTCCCAAAACACGAGCCGCCCCA
>JAVHMZ010071000.1:0-11109 GCA_034782995.1 Amazona versicolor | reverse complement strand
TCACCCAGATTCGCTTCGTCATAGCACGTGGCCCGAAATCGCCAATGAATTCGAACGCAAATGAAGAGTCTTTGAAGGCCCGCTCCAGTTTTCCTCCGTCACTTCTTGGAGAGCAGTCCTAGCCGGATCGCCCTCGGATTCAAAACACCCGAATGCTATTATACATAGCTATATGGCTACTGATGTTAGCTTGATAGAAACCAAAGGAGGCAGGCTTGCCGTAGAGGTAGAAGGCACCGGTCCTCTCCTCATCTGTTCACCAGGCATTGGTGACACTCGCGACGCATTCGCACCACTTTCCGCGCACCTCACCGCTCGCGGATATCGTGTAGCACGGCTCGATCTTCGCGGACACGGTGACAGCACTCCGCATTTCGATCGTTACGGTGATGAAGCGACTGCCGAGGATTTGCTGACCGCAATCGAAGCGCTGAGCGGAGGGCCGGCTGCGCTCGTTGGAGCTTCGATGTCGGCCGCTGCAGCTGTGATCGCGGCCGGGCGGAGGCCGGAGTCTGTCGCTGGCCTCGTTCTTCTCGGGCCTTTCCTTCGCAATAGCGCGAGCAAGACGGTGCTCTGGATGATGCGTATTGCGCTCCTGCGCCCGTGGGGACCTTCGATCTGGCGGCGGTACGCAGCTAAGCTCTGGCCCGGCCTCGGCGATAAGGCGAACGGTCGAGCGGCAATCGCTACGGCATCGCTGGTGCGCCCCGGACGTTGGGCCGCATTCCACGCCACGTTATCGGCACTCGACCATAGCGTCGTTTCGCCCTGGATTAGCCGCGTTCGGGCTCCGGTCCTGGTGGTGATGGGAGATGCCGACCCTGACTGGAAAGATCCGCTAGGAGAAGCGAAGTGGGTGGCGTCGAACTTCAAGGATGTAGAGTTTCTTCCCGTGCCAGGTGCTGGGCACGCGCCGATGCTCGAGCGTCCGGAGATCGTTGGGCCAGCATTGCTGCAGTTCCTCGAGAAAATTCGTAAAAGAGGAGCTTTCGAAAGATAGTAAGTAATGCCGAGGGAGGGCCTTAGTCCCGAGATTGTCACAGAAGCCGCGGCGCAGATCGTGGATGCCCATGGAGCTGCGGCGTTGACACTTGCTCGGCTCGCGGCTAATGTCGGCGTGGCGCCGCCGAGCCTCTACAAACATGTTTCTGGCCTGGATGACCTGATTCTGCGAGTGGCCACATTGTCTATTCGCCGGCTAGGCGACGATCTGACCTCGGCTGCCCTCGGACGCTCCGGTCGAGAAGCGCTTTTTGCGATCGCCAAGAGTTATCGCCGCTTTGCTCTCGAGCACCCCGGACTTTATTCGTTGACGCAAGGGCGGCTGAAGCTTGAATCCAACGCGCAACAAGACGAGGCGCTGCGTGCGGTAGAGATTGTTGGCGCGGTTATTAGAAGCTACAACATACCGGACAAGCTCTCAATCCACGCAATCCGCATGGTCCGATCTGCACTGCACGGTTTTGCCGACATTGAAGCGCGCGGCGGATTTCAAATGCCACAGTCGTTAGAAGAGAGTTTTCTGTTGTTGGTGGACGCCCTTGATGCCGCTCTCAGGAATCTGGGTAAATGTACCGGGAAGGGTGGCGGGAAGCGTGATCAGCAGCGAAGCAAGAATGCGTCGACTTCGAGATTTCCTATTGCCGTCAGGAAGAAATCATGACAAGTCCCGTGCCAGGCAGAATGGGACGGATGGGTTTGCGCCGGGAGCACGCTTCAGCACAATGCCATAAACTTAAGCGATAACCTCGTTGTCCAACCTAAGATTGCTTACTCTCCCCCTCCGTTTCAGGAGTTGGGTGTTTCCCTAAGAATGCCGACATGCGCTAAAACAGGAAGCTGACTCGACGTTTCGCGGCTCTATTCGTGGCGCAGTGAAACGAGAGGGTCGGCGCGCGAAGAGCGTACGGCGGGGATGATCGCCGCCAGTAAAGCGATAAAGAGTAAGACGCCACTGGCCGCAGCGTAAGTCGCTCCGTCGAGAGGCTGTAAGTCGAACAAGAACGCACGTAATTGTTTCGATAAGATCGCAGCGGCGAGCAGCCCGAGCAGAACGCCTGATGCAGACAATCTCAGGCCGCGCCCAAGGGCTTCCCACGCAAGATGCAAGCGATTCGCTCCAAATGTCGCGCGCACACCGTACTCCTTGGTGCGCAGTTCGCTGTCCTGCATCAGTAGAGCAAAAAGGCCGACGGCCGACAGAGCCAAGGCCACGCTTGCCAAGGCCAAAGCCAGTAGCGCACGGTTGCGAAACGGCAGACGTGTTTCGCTGGTGCGGTCAGCCAGTGACCCGACGTTATCAATGACCTGGTCCGGTACCGTAGTGGCGGCGACTTGACGAATGAGACGAGACACATCGGCGCCGGTCAAGCGAGTACGAAGAACGAAATTGAGCATCGGCCAATAATCAGCGCCCCAGGGCAGGTAAACCTCGGACGCGCCAGCGGTGGCGGAGGGTTCGAGCGGCGTATTTCCCACTACGCCGACAATGCGGAAGAACGTTGGCCGGTTTTGGCCAGCCGGACGCGAAGCGATCTCATGTCCTAGGGGGTCTGCTTGACCGAACAGTTGGGAGGCGAGGTGTTGCGTAATCAGGCACTCGTGCTTTTCACCGTCACGGAACAGTCGTCCGGAGAACACGGGGACTCTGACGGCAGCGAAATATCCCGACGAGGCGACGCGCCAACCGAACTCTCGAACGTCAAGCGCCGGCGGCACAGTCGTGTTGTCTATAAGGAGGCGGCGAGACTGACTGCCACCATGGAGAGGAAGGCGGTCGACGACACCTGCGGATTCCACTCCGGGGCTGGCGGCGATCTTCTCGAGCACACGGCGGGCGGTCTCGTTCAAAGCATCCGAAGGCGTGTCCCAGGGGAAGTTCACGGAGAAGGTGAAGGCGTGCGCGGACTGGAAGCCGAGCGGCCGAGCGCTCAAGCGGAGAAAGCTGGTGAGGAGGAGGCCCGCGCCGATCAGGAGAAGAAGCGAGGCGGCAACTTGTCCGACGACCAGGAAGCCGCGGAGGCGAGTGCCGGCTCCGATGCTGCCCATGGCACCTTGCTTCAGACCGCTTGCGATGGCTTGGCGCGCAGACTTCCAAGCCGGAAGCAACCCAGACAAGACGGCAGCGGCGACCGCTGCAAAGAAGGCAAAGCAAAGCGGGCGCCAACCGAGTGAGGCTTGAGCCAAGAGTGGAGTTTCTTCGGGCAAAGCAGATTTTAGGAGTTGCAGGAAAGCGTCGGCGCAAAGCAGTCCGAAGCAACAGCCGGCAAGGGCAATCAAAGAAGCCTCAATAAGAAAGAGCCGCAGCAGAGGAGCGTAGCCGGCACCCAGAGCAACTCGGATGCTGCTTTCGCGCTGACGATTCAGGCCGCGGGCCAAAAGGAGTCCGGCGACGTTCACGCAAGCAATAAGTAAGACGCCACCGCCCGCGATCAGAAACAGCAGGAGCGGGCCACGCGACTCGCTCGACTCGTGTTCGGCCAGCAATTGGAGACGTAGATTGCGGCCCTCGTCGGTGCCGGGCTCGCGTTTGGCTAATTGCGGCAGAACGGTATTCACTTCGGCTTGAGCTCCGGCGAGAGACGCGCCATTCGCGAGGCGGCCGACTTGCGACAGGAAGCCGGCTATGCGCCCGGCCCGTTGAACGTCAGGCGGAATCGGCTTCCAAAACTGGACATCGGAGGGAAATGAAACCGACTCATCGAGCACGCCGATGACTTGACAGTTCTGGTTGGCGAGGCGGAAGGAGCGGCCGAGGACATAAGGGTCCCCAGCGAAAAGGGTGCGCCAAGTGGCAGCGGTCAGGACAACGACGCTATCACCATTCTTCACCTCGGCAGCATTCGGAAAACGGCCCAAGCGCAAGCGCGCTTTCAGGATTCGGTCGATGTTTCCGATATAGAGGAGCCCTGACAGGCGTACCGGTTTGCCGGCGCCGGTTAGAATGGCTCCCTCCCCGTAGAAGCCGGCGACGGAATCGAAGCTGCGAAGACGCGACCAGTCTTCGAACCGGGACGGATTGCCACCTGACTCCTGCCCGGCTTTCGCGTATTCGCGGAACCATAGCAGACGATCGGGATCGCTCACCGGAAGCGGATGGAGAACGGCTAAATCGAAGACGGCGTAAACGGCCGTGAGAGCGCCGATGCCAATCGCCAAGGAAGCAATCGAGACGGCAGAGAAGACGCGCGCTCTGAGGAGAGAACGAATGGCATAGCGAATGTCGATGATGGTAGACTCGAGCAGATTGAGCTTGCGCGTATCGCGGCACTCTTCCGCGTGTAGTGTGACGTTCCCGAACTCGAGCCGCGCGTGACGGCGAGACTCGCTTTCGGCGAGGCCATTGGCTGCAAGCTGGGCGGCTCGTTGCGAGAGATGAAACTGCAGCTCGTCGGCGAGTTCCTGCTCCATGCGGTCGCGATAAAAAAGCGAGCGCAGGCGAAGGCGGGCGAGGCGAAAAATTTTCATCGGGGCATCTCGCTCAAGCTGAGGACTCGAGCAATGGCATCGCTGAGTCGCTCCCATTGACGCGATTCGCGAAGCAGGGCGCGCCGGCCATCGTCGGTCAACGAATAGAATTTGGCGCGGCGGTTGTTCTCGGTTAGCTGCCAATCCGATTCGATCCAACCGTCTTGTTCAAGCTTGTGCAATGCAGGATAGAGGGAGCCTTCGCTGACCTGAAGAACATCGCTCGATACGGCGCGCAATCTTTGGCTGATGGCCCAGCCGTGCAGCGGTTCGAGGGCAAGGAGCTTTAAAAGCAGGAGATCGAGAGATCCCTGGATGAGGTCGGAGGGCTTGCTCATAAGGGAAGGACTCGGTTACCAAGGGTAGTGTAACGCGGACTTTTCTCGGTTAACAAGGGGGAGGATCTTAAATTATCCATGGCGAAGCCCTCTTCGGGATTTTCGATAAGGGCAGCGCAATCTGCCGGGAAGGACAGGGCAAGTCTTATCGATAAAACGGCAAATTTGTTTCTATACTGAGATTTAGGCTTTCGTAGCAATCTCCTTCATGCCGCCATTTCGAAAAGTGACCTGGCCTAAGCTTTTGAGCTTTCTCCTGTTGTTCGTCACGCTCGTGACTGGCATCGCGATTGGGTTGATCGTCAATACGGGCGTAAAAGCCAATCACCAAGCACCTCCTACCGGGGCCGCAGACGCTGCCCCGTTGAAGATTCCGCAGGCCGTTCCGATCGCGAATGAATTTACGAAGCTGACGAAGCGGGTAGAGCCGTCGGTGGTGTATATCGAGTCGGATTACCTGCCGAAAGCTGGAAAACATGTTTCGAAAAGCAAGAAGGACGACGGCAGCGACGAAACAGATGGGGAGGAAGACCCTTCCGCCAAAAAGCGCGAACCCTCCGATCTATTCAAGCGATTCTTCGGTAACAATAATGAGCAGAGAACTTTTCGGACCGAGGGGACCGGAACCGGGTTTGTCGTCGACAAGAACGGTTACATCCTGACGAACTATCACGTGGTGGAGAATGCGGACAAGGTTAAGGTCCGGCTGGCAGGCGAGGAAATCGACTATCGCGGCCGTCTGGTGGGGTACGACACCGAGACCGATTTGGCCGTGCTCAAGATCGATTCCAAGCAGTCTCTTGCTCCCGTCGAGATCGGCAATTCCGACAGCGTGCAGGTGGGAGATTGGGTCATTGCCATAGGATCACCGTTCGGTCTGCAGGCGACCGTGACCGCGGGAATCATCAGCGCCGAGAGAACCAGCCGTGATCTGCCTGGTGCGAAGCAATTTCAAAATTTCCTGCAAACCGATGCCGCAATCAACCCGGGCAACAGCGGCGGCCCTCTATTGAATATTCGCGGAGAAGTGATCGGGGTGAATACCATGATCGCCACTCGCAGCGGCTCTTATGAGGGAATCGGGTTTGCTCTGCCTTCTAATATGGCTGTGAAGGTTTACAACGACATCATCCTGCACGGCAGGGTGGTACGCGGGTCTTTGGGAATCCGCTGGTCGCGTAATGGGAGTCAGAGCGACACGCTGCAGGCGTTCGGACTCGACCATGGAGTTTTGGTTGAATCGGTGAATCCGGCCGGTCCGGCGAATAAGGCCGGCATCAAGTCGGATGACATTATTACTTCGATAAATGAAAAGCCGATAAAGGATGGTCAGGAGCTTGTCACGCAAGTAGCAGAATTGCCGGTGGGCTCGAATGCTTTGCTAACTGTCGATCGCAATGGAAAGAAGATCGATTTCAGAGTCGCGGTTGCGGACCGCTCGGTGCTCTGGCAGAATGAGTCTCCCATTACGGCGGCATCCCCTGTAGAAACTCCGGCCCCCTCGCAGGCTCCTCATTCCGTAACCCCAGCCAAATTTGGGATCACGATCATGAGACTGACTGAGAGGGAAAGGAAAGATCTCGCTATCGACGATAAGACCGGCGTCAAAGTGGTCTCGGTAGACTCCGGATCATTCGCGGACGACATAGGAATCGTGGAAGGTGACACAATTCTTGCTATCAACCGGAATGCGGTTAGTTCGCCGGAAGACATCATCCGCTTGCAGTCCGGCATCAAGGTCGGCCAGCCGGTGGCAGTGCGCATTATTCGCGGCCACACGCAAGGGGAGTCGGGAGAACCGCAGCGGCTTTATCTCTCCGGCCGGCTTCCAGAGAATTGAAACCGGCTGCTTGCACCTCAGCCCAGTAGTTGCGCCGCTTTCTTCGCGAAATAGGTCAGTGTGAAGTCAGCGCCGGCTCGCCGGATACTGGTGAGCGACTCCAAGATCGAGCGATCCAAATCGAGCCAGCCACGTTCGGCAGCGGCTACCATCATGCTAAACTCTCCGCTTACCTGGTACGCGCCGAGAGGGAGGTCAAATTCCTGTCGAGCAGCATGAATCACATCTAAATACGGCATGGCAGGCTTCACCATAATCATGTCCGCGCCCTCTGCGATGTCCAGCGCGATTTCGCGAAGCGCTTCGCGGCCGTTTCCCGGATCCATTTGGTAGCTGCGCCGGTCACCGAACTGCGGGGTCGACTCGGCAGCTTCGCGAAAAGGACCATAGAAGCCGGACGCATATTTGGCGGCGTAGGAAAGGATGGGAGTTCCCTCGAACCCTGCTTCGTCGAGCGCGCCGCGAATCGCCGCGACCCGGCCGTCCATCATGTCACTGGGCGCCACGATGTCGGCGCCGGCTCGCGCGTGCGAAACGGCAGATTGCACCAAGAGTTTCAGCGTCGAGTCGTTATGAACGTCGCCGTTCTCAATCACGCCACAGTGTCCGTGACTCGTGTATTCGCAGTTGCAAACGTCGGTAATAACCAGCAGGCCGGGCACTTCTTTCTTCAGAGCGCGAGTTGCCTGCTGAGTGATACCGTTCTCGGCATACGCCTCGGAAGCGATCTCGTCTTTCAGCGAGGGAATTCCGAACAGAATGACGCCGCCGAGACCAAGTGAACGGCAAGTTTCGGCCTCGCGCACCAGTTCATCGACCGAGAGCTGAGAATTGCCGGGCATTGAGCTGATCGGCCGCCGAACGCCTTCCCCAGGGCAGGCGAATAAAGGCAAAATGAATTGAGAAGGAGCGAGGCGCGTTTCCCGGACAAGGCTTCGAAGCGATTCCGAGGCGCGAAGGCGGCGCGGCCGGTGAACTGGAAAAGCCATTTCTCTGATTCCAGTCTGGCAAACAGCTACGATGATGGCTGTCTGCCTGAGCCATGGAACAGAAGCAAGGAAGGCGCTGGATTGTCCGCGGGATGGTGCAAGGTGTCGGCTTTCGGTTCTTTGCGCGGGAGAAAGCGGTGACGCTCGGCGTTACCGGCTGGGCACGAAACCTGGACGACGGAAGCGTCGAAGTATGCGGGTTCGGAAAACAGGGTGATCTGCACGAGCTTGGAGCAGCGCTCCATCTCGGTCCAGGCATGTCTCAGGTCAGAGGAGTGGAAGAACAGGTTCTGGCCTACGAACCGAAGGCGCGGGGCTTTGCGATTCGTTGACTTTGCTTCGCAGCGACAACTATCAAAACTGCCTAGGAATCGCGTGAGTCAACGGTGTGCTCTCGAATCAACTTTTCGCCTACGGCAGCAGTTTCGATCTCGTAGGCGTGGGTGCGGAATTGATTGCGAAGTTCCGCGATTCTTTCCTCTCTAACCGAGTCAACCGACTGACAAGGCGACATTTTTTTCTTCATCGCATTTACCCTTGCGCCATGAACCGACGTCAGGTCATCGTTGGCAACCATCGTGGCTCCCGTTGAAAGGTTTTCATGCAACGCCAAGATCTTATCGTCTCGATCCACGGCTCATTTTAGCTGAAATATGATTCGCCCTTGAGACAAGCTGGGCTACTCACTCACGGTTAGAGGTGTATTCAGTACCGCCAGCTTGTCAAATCGGCCCCTCGCGGCGCGGTCTTTTCTATCCGCTCAAGGATCTTTGGCAGGTACATGGTGTTGTAATGCAACCGGGAAAGATAGTTTGGCAGATTGGGATCACCATTCCAGCAATGCTCGGCGCGCGCTCCGTATTTCACTTCGCCGTCGTATGGCGGATTCGCCGTTCCCTTCAAAAAATCCTCCATGTAGTACACGGCGTTATTCAGGAAGTAGTTGTCTCCGATTCCGACGTAGATATGAATCTTGCCGGTCAACTTTGGCCCGAGTTGCGCCCAGTTTCTTTCGAGGATTTCTCGCAGGTCGTAGTGCGCGCGCCAGTACTCCGCTACCTTTGCATCGATTTCACCAGTCTGCTTATCGAAGATGGGCTGCGGATAGCCGTCAGCTCCCACCGGAGAATAGACAGCCTGCCAGATATCGAATTGCTCTCCTGACCGCGCGTGATCTCCCAGGGCCAACTCATAGGCCTGATTGTCCGCCATCATCACCGTAGTTTGTCCGAGATAATTCCGCATGGCAGGCTGGGGGATGCGCTCGTGGTCGCCTTGGACAAAGAAGGCATTCTTCCATTTATAAAGGTCGATCACAGTGTAGGCGCGGAAGTCGATAGGGTCGGGACAAGCGGCGAAGGTTCCGTTGTAGTGATCGGGATAAAAGACCTGCGCCGCAAGAGATTCCCAACCGCCGGTCGAGCCGCCGTAAAGAAATCGCGCCCAGCCCGCGCCGATCCCGCGGAACTTTTGCTCTATTGCGGGAACAACTTCGGTTTCAATCGCAGTTCCATACGGTCCAAGGTTGGCGGAATCGACCGCGTACGAATCGTCGTAGTACGGATTCGCATGCTGAAGCTTCACAATCAGGACGCGCGGGAAATTCGGCCCAATCCATTGTTGATAAAACTTATAAGCCTCTTCCTGCTGGATTCTGTTGTAACCGGAAATGCTGAAGCGTTCGCTATAGTCAGGCTTCAGGTTAGTGTCAGGCGGCTCCGTGCGGAAATCCGAAAACTCGTTTACGAAGTGGTCGTGAAAAATGATCAGCGGGTAGTGCGCTTGCGGATGGCTGTCGAATCCTTCAGGGACCAGCACGATCGCGGAAATAAACATCGGACGGCCCCAGAACTTGGTAAGGGCCTCGCTCTGAACTTTGATGTGCCGGACATACTTCGTGTCGGGAGGAGTCGAGATCGGTGGAATAGTCTCGGTAAGCTCGATCGATCTGACGGAAGCTGCCCCGCCGATCTCGATCTTCGTAGGCTTGCTGTAAAGATTGCCCGGAGCAATGTTCCAGTGCTGACCCTCGCCCCGATCCATTGGCAGCTTCACCGTCTTACCATCTGAGCGATGAAAGGTCTCATAACGATGCAGCAACGCTTGCACCCAGTATTCGCCAGGTTTCACTTCACGCAAGCTTCGAACGGGATAGCCGGCCGCGGAAGAATTGACGGTTACGAGCTGACCGGGACGCCAGCCGTCAACGTTTATCCCGAAAACAAGCTGCGTCTTTGGCGAGAGACCAATCTGCATGCGCGGCTCTTTGGATGGATCCGTTGAAAGGAGCAGAAGCAACCGGCCATCGAGTGCTTTGTTTCCGGCTGTTGAAGGAAACGTGACCTTGAATTCCGGGCCGGACGCCGCAACGCAAAAGCGCGAAAGCGCGCTTGTCACGCACAACAAAAGACACGCTCGAAGGAGCGACTGCCGTAAGTGATCGGAGATCATTCATCGCAGTGTAATGCATTGCGATGAGCACGCCACTATTTACTTCCAACCTGCGGCGCGTTGAAGGATGTTAAAGAATCGAGGAGCTCGTAACGCGGGCGCTGAGTGTCGGGCTTCGCTTCTCCATTTGCGCGCAGATGCATCACGGGATAATTCGCGTCTTTGGTGTAAACAGGCCACTCCGGCAATCCTGGCCCATTCGGATTACCAGTCGTGGCAAAATTGCTCCAGTAGGAAGACATAATGTCGGCCAGCTTGCGATCTTCCGGCCGCCATGGCAGCTTCTTATTCTTCAAAACGTTGAAGACAAATTCGATCTCGGCCGAGTGGTACGCGCCGTGCGATGCTTCGCCTGCAGCGGCCGGCAGTTCGTCTTCAAAACGATACCGGTAAACCGGCGCTTTTCCTGTCGCGTTTTGCATTTCGATCCATTTCCAGGTCGAAAAAGCGATGAACTGGTCGCCCGCCAAGTCCTGCGCGGCGCGCTTGAGCTCCTCGTCACTGGAAGCGCCGTAGGCCTTCAGAATCTTGTCTGAATCTTTTCCGTAGGTGGCGCTGATTCGCTGTTGATAGTTCGCCTGAGTGGGCGACTCCTTTCCGAAAATTGCGTGCCAACTGCCTTCATCGGCATTCCAGCCGGCAAGCAGTGGGACATGACTTTGCTCTCCCGCGGCATAGATTGAATAGACATCTTTCGGGAAGAAGTAACCGTCTAGGTTTGGCGCAAACCGCGTAAACTTCTGCTTACCGGCCTCAGACAATAACTCTTGTGCCGATTTCGCGCGAAGCGCCGCCAAGCTGGGAGCGCCGATTGATTTTCCAAACTCCGTGCCGTCTTTCTCGAAGTCTTTCAGGTCCTTTGTCCTAAGGGTTGCGCTGAAAAATGCTCCACTTTCTCCGATCGCGCCCGCGATTAACGACTTCGATAGAGGAGAAGCCATGAGCGCACTAACGGAAAACGATCCGGCCGACTCGCCGAAGATCGTCACATTGCCCGGATCGCCACCGAACGAAGCGGCGTTGT
>JAVHMZ010070892.1:0-11112 GCA_034782995.1 Amazona versicolor | reverse complement strand
GATTTCCTTGCGGCGGCCCAAGCCTGAGGAGAGTGAGGGCGCCCCCGCGTCACATCCGATAATGTTAGATTATCGGAGGTAAAGGGAGGAAGCCTCATTCCCTCCGGCTTGCGCGCCGCAAGGAAAAATCTTTACGAGGAAGCGGTGATCACCAGCAGGCTCACCAGCAGGGCGCAGACCACCGTTCCGCAGCCGGTACGCGCCGCTCTTGGGCTCCGTGCGGGCGACGAGATCGCCTATGTCATCGAGCCGGGGCGGGTCATACTGACGCGCGCCCTGCCCGGAAAGCCGATCGACGATCCGTTCCGAACCTTTTCCGAGTGGGAGAGCGAGGCCGACGCCCGCGCCTATGCTGGGCTGTGAGGTCTGGGATCTGGTCAAGGTCCCGTTCCCGTACACCAACCGTCCCGTGCAACAGCGCCGGCCCGCCCTGGTGGTCGGTGTTCCGGATGCGCCGGGGGCTCCTGCTCTGCTTTGGGTGCTGATGGTCACCCGGCGACGTGGCCGTCTCGGACCCGCGCACGGCCGGTCTGCCGGCCGCCTCCGTGGTGCGTTCGGCCAAGATCGCAACGATCGAGGCGCGCGATGCCGAGCGGATCGGATACCTGCCGGCGAGCGACCGCGCGCAGGTGGCCCGGGCGCTGCGGGACACCCTGGCCCTGATTTCGGGCTCGCCGTGACGCGGCTTTCCCGCGATCAGCGCGCCCGTTCGAGCGGGCACGCCATGAGGCGGGGCGGCTCGATGTTGGTTTCGACCGGCGCGCACGCCGCCGCCCGTCTCAGCCGGTAATACGCCAGGGTGGCGTCGGCCATTCCCGGGTAGCCGCCCGGGTCCTCCATGCCCCAGAGCGGGCCGGGATGGGTCCGGATCGCCGCCTCGATCCGGCGTTGCAGCAGCCCGGACGCGCCCGGATGGACCAGGTTGCCGCTGGCGCCGATCACGCGCACGGAAGGCGGCATGAACGGCACCGTGTAGGCGGCCGCCGCCGGATCGAGAAAATCACGAGCCCGTCCGGCGGGATGTCCGGCAGGGTGACCGCCACCGCCCGCGCCGCCGTCGCCGCCGGCTTGCTGGACCGTAACGACACGGGCTTGCGGGCCGACTATGACGCGATCCAAATCGCGATGTGATTTGGTGCCGTCATTCACACCGCCTCCGCCGACGTGAGATCGGCCAGCCTGCTTCCGTCGTTCCTGCTAACAGCTCGTCGCGATGCGTGAGGCTGAGCGAAAATCTTGGTTGGACGCTAGGTTGCGCCGGCCGCAGCGCCTGCGCATACTTGTCGACCGCGAATTGGGCAGAATGTGCCTGCATGATTCCGTAGAGATAATATAAATGTGCTGCTGCCGCCGTAGACGCCTCACAACTGAATGGAAACCTGCTAGTTCGTCGATTTTGCGCGGGCGAGGATCTCCGGGACCGAGGTCAGCAGCATCGTGCCTGTTACCTTGTTGAACAGCATCACGCGGTGTCGATTCCCGAGCGCTTCAGACGCGAACAGCTAGCCTTCCGTCAGTGCAAAAAAGAACCCTGAAAAGTCCGGGCGGACGCGCACTTGGTTGGCGGTTTTGATCTCGACGAACACCATGTCCGGCAAGGTCGCCCTAACTGCAGCGGCATCTGTGAAATCAACGGTCCGACCCTCCCTCAGAGCAATTGCATCGAAGCTTGACCACGATGCCGCTGTCCTTCAGCGCGGCCATTAAGACGTCCAGCCTTGCTCCCTTCGGACTGACCCTCCCCCCTGAGTTAGGGCCGGACAAAACTGGAAATCTCCGGTCTCTTGGTTGCAATTAAGACGTTTGCGGCCCGGAGAGTGCCACCGAAAACGTGTTCATGCAGCCAGTATTTGCGGAAGGTTTAGGGTGCAGGTTGAGTGACCGGGTTCGTTCCCTTGTTGATCATATCAACCCTCGACTCGAAACCACGGTTCGAGGAATTCTTCAAGTAGTCCTGACCGCCCCCTGTGCTGGACGTTACACCGCTATCGAGACTGCGGCTTTCAAGCCCTCTCTGACGGCCTTCTGCGCAAGCCGCCAAGAGAACGCACGCAAATACGGCAAGATGGAAGCCTCTCATGATGTTTCCTCAACGTGATTTGCTGGATGCACGAAGTGAGTCCGGAGCACTCGACGATTATCAACACAGGTCCAACCGCGGCGAATTCGTGTTGCATCAGCCCATCAGCGCAGGCTGGCAGCTGAACAGTGGCTCGAACCCGGCGGAACTGCGGCGGATGTGAGCACATCGACATCCGCGAAAATGCGCCGGGATAACCAGCCTGCCAGTCTCGACGGCTTCCTCAAGGAGCGTGTGTCGGGTAATTGCAGCCAGTTTCGGATCACTGCAGGAGGACGTCGAGAGGGCGGGGTCATAGATTTGAACCGGGCTATGCAGAGCATCCCCGCAACATATTGCCCGATCGCCGAGGCGATCGATCCGCAGCCCCATGTGATTGATCGTATGGCCGGGGAGGGTGATCAGGGTCAGCCCGTTTGCGAGGTCATAACCGTCTTCGACGAGATCAACCAAGCCAGCCTCGACCACAGCAATTACACTATCCTGAAGTGCCCTGAGGTGTATGGCAGGTGCGCTTCCGGCCACCCGCTGGGCCATCCAGTCCGTGAGTTCATCGCGCCCGATCAGGTAGCGAGCATTTGGAAAAGTGGGGGCCCAACGGCCGTCCTCGCATTGCGTATTCCACCCCACGTGATCGACATGGAGATGGGTGCAGAAGACGACATCCACGTCGGCCGGGTGGACGCCGATAGCTTTCAGCCGATCGAGAAATCCCGTGCTGCGACGCTGATTCCAGGCCGGGATCTCCGGGCGGTCTTTCTGTTCGCCGATGCATGTGTCGATGAGAACGGTCCGTTTGTTCACTCTTATGACAAAGGACTGGATCGCGAACTTTAAGGCATCTCGATCGAACTCCAGGAACTCCGGTTCGAGCGAGCAGCGGTGCTGCCGCAACCGCCGAACATCAGCACCCGGCAGAAACTGACTCAATTTCAGCTCGAAATCGTCGTCATCTACGAGGACGTCGACATGGACGTCTCCGACCACGAAACGCATATTCTCCATCGGCCTCGGTTGGGAGGTGGATCCTATTCAGCGAGCCGAGAAAGTCGATCAGCCTTGCGCATTCCCCTTGAATGAAAATTCAGAGTCACCCTGGGCGGGCGACGCACGGTGCCGTCGCGCGGATGGTCGGAATGATCTTGGCAGTGCGTTTCCGCGGGACAAGTCTGATGCGGATCAGGCCACGAGGTCAACAGAAAGGAAGTCCGTTATCGTGTCTGTCGGCGTCTGCCATCCCGCTTGCGTCGGGATGACCGACGTAATCGGAGACCAGAACAGCATTGCCGGGATTTCAGCGGTGCGCCGCATTGGCGGCGGTCGGTGGCCAGCCTGGTGCGCGGAGAAGGTCGATGTGTCCAAATTTGATTGCAGTTCTACTGAAAAAGAACTTCGGGCGGCATGCCTCCGACCGTCGCGCCGCCATCCCGCCGCTCCAGGAACCTGCATCATGTCCGACGAAGCGAACCGCGCGGCCGAACACTTACCCACCGGGATGAACCGCATCGCCGCCTTCTGTTGAGGCTTGACTTACGGTGCGCTCGGTTTGCTTAATGATGTGATGAAATAACCGCGCCGTGTTACTGGGCAGCCTCCGAGGATTCAAACGACCCGAAGCGGGCAAGCTAAGGAGTTCTGAGCGATGCAGCGTGTCGTCGTTCTGGCGGCCATTCTAGCGCTTGCCGGAGGCGTGATGGCAACCTCCGGTTACGGGGAGGACACGCAGGGTCCTCCCGGCGGCATCGGCTACGATCCTTATCCCGCCGGAATTATCCCGGCTGATCTGAATTCGGAAATCGAGCGTGTGAGGCGCGAGGTTCGCGCCATCTTCGATCAGACATTGGCGCAATCGCGAGATCTCCCGCCGCTGAAGGTCTCCGGGAATCCTCCGGTCATCGAGGGTGGCGGCTACGGGGCGCTTCAGATCCTCGGCAAGCTCATGAACTTTGACGAGAACATGTCCGTCTTCCGGAACCAGGCATGCGGTTCCTGTCACATGCCTTACGTCGGATACAGCGGCCCGATCCCTTCGGTGAACATGACGATGATTGGCTATCCAGGGACAGTGCACTCCCGAGCAGGCAAGCGGACAGCTCAGCGATATACTTACGCGCCCGCTTTTCCGGTCCTGCACGACGTGCATGGCGCGTTCTTCGGCGGCAATTTTTGGGACGCGAACTCGACGGGCTACCTGCTGCAAAATCCCGCAGCCGAGCAGGCCCTGCACCCGCCGGTCGGGCCAGTAGAGTTGGGCTTTGCCGACGGCGCATGCATTGCTTACCGGCTTTCTCAGGCGGTGTACAGACCGCTTTTCGAGAAGATCTGGGGCGCGGAGTTCGACATTCGCTGGCCGCCGGACACGCAACGTATCTGCGGGACCCCGGGCGGGGCAACGGCCCTCGGATCCACCGCCACGCCAATCCCGCTTGATGCCACTGATCGAGCCAAAGCAAACGACATCTACGATCACTGGGGACAAACCGTTTCCTTCCTGGAGCGCTCGCCGATCGTCAGCGCGTTTTCCTCGAAATTCGACGCGTTCCTCGCCGGGTCGTACACGCTCACCAAGGACGAAGCGGACGGCTACGACTTGTTCCGCGGCAAGGCAAATTGCAATTCCTGCCATCTCGACGGTCGTTCCACAGGGCTGGCGAAGGGCCAGTCCGACACCGGGGCGGCAAGCGATACAACCCCTCTTTTCACCTGCTTCGGCTACGCGAATATCGGGCTCCCGTTGAACCCCAGAGGAGCCTTCCTTTACGAATCGAAACCGGACCCGGTGGGCTACACGCCAAACCCTTACGGGTTCGGCTACAGGGATCTGGGGTTAGGCGCTTTCCTCAGAAGCTCGTTCGGCACAAACCCTAACCCGAACTCCCAATGGGTACAACTTGCGACGGCTTCCGACGGGCAAATGCAGACGTCCGCCGCGCGCAACGTTGCGATGACGCCAAAGCAGTGCCCGACCACCGAAGCTGGGCAGACGGACGGGAACGGTCATCCCGTTCCATACTTCCAGAAGGAGTTCTTCCACAACGGCTACGCCAAAAGCCTGAAGCAGCTCGTGCACTTCTACAACACGCGCGATCTCTACAAGCTCAATGTCACGTCGGGTCATTGCCCGGCCGGCAAGACGGAAAAAGTCGACTGCTGGCCAATGCCGGAGGTGCCGAACAACATCGACATGACGCTCGGCAATCTCGGCTTGACGGACCACGAGGAGGAACTGCTGGTGACGTTTCTGCAAACGCTGACGGACGGCTTCACGACACCTTATCCGTTCATAGACGCATTTACCGGCACGTGCGCAACCGGTGGTTCAGCCGCGACACAGGGAAACGACCTCCTTATTGCGACTCCCTCGCTCCCGTCCTGCGCATCGGACGTTTGTGGCGTAACGCCGCTGCCGGGACCCACTGCTATTCAGTAGCTCAGCAGGAGCGACGCATGCAGCGCCTTCGAAAACATCCGCTGGCCGTGAAATCGTCATGTAGGCTCCTGCTCGGCGCTGTCCTTGTCGCCGGACTCTTTCCGATGGACGCGTTTGCGCAGGAGTTGCCGCCTGCCGGGAAGGCGGCGCGAGTACGGATTAAGGAGGAGCCGTCTCTCGAGTTGGCACGGGACGACTGGGTCATCATAAGGTGGACTGCCGACAACCCTGGAGGGTTGGACGACCACTTCGCGGTCATCAAATATGGCACGGATCCAAGTCGGCTGGACCGCGAATCAAGATCTCACATCAGGCTCAATCGTAGCCACGCAGAGACCGTCTTCCGGGTGAGCGTCAATCATCTCAGTCCCGGGACGACCTACTTCTACAAGGTCACGTCTGTCGGCAGTGACGGCAGCAACGACGGGACGGAAAGCTCGGTTTTGCGATTCACGACGGCAGAACCCGGTAAGGAGATCGTTGCTTTCCCCAAGAGTGCGCAGTCTCAGGCGCTGCCGGAATCACAAAAGCAGTGAGCACGTCCGTCGTTCGGCAGACGTCGAGCGCAATCAAACCGATCCCGGAAACGCAACTGTCGAGGAAGTTTTGCCATGTCTTCGGAGATAATGGGCCGATGATGTCCGAGCGACATGCGGGGCGCAGAGCGACGGAGCCTCGGCTCCGGTGCTTTTTTGCGGCCCTGAGCGTCTGCCTCGTCATGCGCGCGCAATTCGCCTATGCGCAGAACAGCGCGGATGGTGGCACGCAGCCAGTGCAGCGCCAGAACCCGACGCCAGGCCCCAACCCGAGCGCCGTCACGCCGCCCGTTGCGGCCGCGCCAGCGCCGCCGTGGGCGGGGAATCTTCAAACCCGTTCCAATCTCTTGGGCGATATCGGCGGCCTGCGTACGTTTCTCGGAGACCACGGCGTATCCGTCGGCCTGTCCGAAACCAGCGAGGTGCAGGGTAATGTCAACGGCGGCGTTCACACCGGCGAAGCCTACCAAGGCCTCACGATCATGAGTCTCGGCATCGACACGCAGCAGGCGTTCGGCCTGGCGGGCGGGACGTTCAACGTGAGCGCGTTCCAGATCCATGGCCGCAATCTCAGCACGGACAATCTCTTGTCCCTTCAGACGTCGAGCGGCATTCAAGCCCAGCGCGCGACCCGGCTGTGGGAAATCTGGTACATGCAGCAATTCGCGGGTGGTCTTTTCGATGTCAAGATTGGGCAGCAAAGCCTGGATAACGAATTCATCACCAGTGCAGGATCGAGCCTATTCATCAATACCATGATGGGCTGGCCGATGGTGCCCTCTGTCAACATGTACGCGGGCGGCCCCGCCTATCCGCTCTCCTCCTTGGGCATCCGGCTACGCGGTCAGCCGCTTTCTAACCTTACCGTTCTCGGCGGCGTCTTTAACGACAACCCGCCTGGAGGCACGTTTTTCGACGATAGCCAGACCCGTGGCGCCTCGCAGTCTGGCACCGCATTCAACCTCAACAATGGCGCGCTGGTGATCGGTGAAGTCCAGTATGCGATCAACCAGCCCGCCGCGGACGGAACGGCGTCGTCCGCAAGCGCGCCGGCCGGACTCCCGGGGACCTACAAACTCGGGTTCTGGTACGATTCCGGACGCTTTCCGAGCTAGAGCCAGGACACAGCGGGTTTGCCGCTCGCTTCCCCTTTCAGCAACGGTCAGAACAAGTTCCTCGGCTCCAATTTCAGCATCTACGGCGTTTTTGACCAAGCCGTCTGGCAGGCTGGTGGAGGGCAGGCGCAGGTCGTGGGCGTTTTCGCGCGGCTGATGGGCGCTCCCGGTGATCGCAACCTCGTCAACTTCAGTGTCAATGCCGGCGTGACCGTGAAGGCGCCACTTCCCGGACGAGACAATGACAGTTTCGGCGTCGGCTTCGGTTTCGCCAAGGTCAGTCCGACCGCCGTGTCTTTCGACAAGGACACCAACTTCTATAGCGGTCCCTACCCGATCCGCGGCAGCGAAACGTTCCTGGAGATTACCTATCAGGCGGCGCTCACGCCCTGGTTGATTCTGCAGCCGGACTTCCAGCAGAACTGGACGCCGGGCGGCGGCATTCCCAATCCACTCATTCCGAACAAGCGAATCAGCAACGAAACCGTCTTTGGCCTACGAGCGAACGTAGTCTTCTAGTCTGTTGCGCTGATCAGCTATGAAGCCTGAAGCCCACTCACGCGCGATCAATCGTTCCCGCACCGCGATCGAGAGTGACTCGGTCGGCTATGACAATTTTGCCATGTCGCTGCATTGGCTGACCGTGCTGTTAGTCCTCGCACAGTTCGCAACCGCGCAGATCTGGGGTTTCCTGCCGCGACCGGAGCGGCATCCCTGGATCGTAGCTCACATGTCGTTCGGCATCTTGCTGGCCGGGACTGTAGTAACACGCCTCGCTTGGCGGCTGATGCCAGGCCATCAGGTGCCGTCCGCCGTTTTCGGCTGGGTGAAGGTCATGTCGAACGCGGTGAACGGTCTGCTCTACGCAATGCTGGTGGTGCAAGCGGGGCTTGGCTTCGTATTGCGGTGGTCCGGGGATCAGGTGATGAGCTTTTTCGGCCTCGCAATCCCGTCACCCTTCGCGCCGCTCTCCAAACCCACCCACGAGTTGATCGGCAGCTGCCACAACTGGCTCGGCTGGACCATCATCGTCCTCGCATCGGGCCACGCGGCGGCGGCGCTGTTTCACCACTACGTCTTACACGACCAAGTGCTGCTGCGGATGCTGCCGGGCCGCCTCGATCACACGCCGTAACGCGTCCGCGTTCACGTCGCGATCGACGTGGATACGCCCTTCTTCCTCGGACAATATTACCCCAGCTGCTCAGAATGCCGACTTGCATGCCGTCCAGCTTAGCACGGTCCGTCCGCAGCACCGTGGCTGGTGCTACTCCGCTGCAACGCTGATCGGCGCGGCGGATTGCGAGCGAAGCTCGTCGTGCGCCTGGTGGATAATCTGCAAGCCGCCCCACAGGCCCAATCCACCCATGATCGCGGCGACGATCACATCGGGCCAACCGGTGCCAGTGCCGAACACGCCCATAGCCGCGAGCAGCACGGCGAGGTTTCCGATTGCAGACGGAGCGAATGTTCGCCTTGCCTGTGAGGAATTGGTAGAGCATGGGAGCAACGCTGCCGTTGGCGATCAGGGCGGCAATCCCAACCACGCCCATGACCTCGGCGCGCGGCAGCGTGCCATGAATGGCGGCCCATGCGGTGCTGGCCAACACCCACAAAGCGAACAGGATCAGCGTGCCGCCTTTGACGAGTGCCGCACGTGCGCGCCACGTCAGCGCCATTCCGGCGACGCCGAGGCTGATGGCGTAGTTCCCGGCGGCACCGAAGAAGTCGAGTGCATCGGCTTGCAGTGATGAGGAACCGGCAGCGGCCCCGGCCACGATTTCCGTCATGAAGAACGCGCCGTTGATGACGAGCGCGATCCACAGCGCGCGCCGCCAGTAGGGGTTATCCAGCGCCTTGGCGGACGCATTCGAAGAACAAGCGGAATCGTGACAGCAGGCCATGCAAGCGCCTCGGCGGATTGCGACGGCCCATGGTATAAATTGTGTGAGTCAGCGTGATGCTTTCATTTCGCGGATTGCTTGGTCGAACAGATAGTGGCGTGTTCGGAAATCTTCTTTGGTCGGATCGTAAGCTGCGGCAATGACGCGGGCGCTCGGTATGCGGAAACGCAGTTCTGCCAGACGTTGCGCGGGTGTTCGCCCGTCCAATGAGTCATGCGGACGTTCGTGATTGTAGAAACTGACCCAAGCAGCGAGCTGTCCTTCGACGTCGGATTGCGAGAAGTCGACGGTGGGCCAGAACTCTTCGAGATCGGTCCTCTGACTGCGTTCGACCTTGCCGTTCGGGTGGGGCGAGCGGGGGCGGATCGGACGGAAGCGAATTCGCTCGCGCATGAGCCGCTCCTGCACCTCGTAGGCGAAGAATTCAGCACCACGATCGGTCTGGATGCGCTGTGTCGGGAATGGCATGCCGCCAATGACGCGGTCGAGGAAGGTGAGCGTGCTTGCTGCCGTCTTGTCCGAAGAGGCCAAGCACGCGATAACGGGTACAGTCATCCACAGCAGTGTATTGATATAGGCCTTTGCCGATCTTGCAGACGTCCATCTGAACGCGCTCGCCTGGAACCGGACGGCTGTACCGCTTGCTCCCTTTGCGATTAAGCTTCGGACGGCGCAGCCGGTTTTCGCCGTGCCGGACAAGCACGGCGTGGATGGTGCCGAGCGCCAGCTTCAGCCCATGCAGGCGGAGCAGCTCATTACGCAGCCGCTTGATGCCGAGCTTACGTGAGCGGCGCAACTCAAGAATGAGCCCCTCTTGCTCGGCAAAGACCCGCTGTTGCGGCGATGTCTTTGGGCGCCGGCTGCGGTATTCGAGACCGGCCTCACCCTCGGCGGCATAACGCCGGACCCATTTGCGCAATGTCGGCGCTGATATGCCGCAGCGCCGGCAAACAAGAGTGGCGTTACCGGTTCGCTCGTACAGCTTGACCCAGCCAAGGCGGGCTTTGGCGTTCATCTCTCCTCCCGTCGGATCATCGGCTTTTAACGAAGTCAGCCAGTTTTCGGGCAGCGAGGAAAGTGAAAACGTCTCGATGAACTTCACAAGTTTCGAGTTTACGCCACATCGGGATTATGCGGCAGAGTTGATTTTCTTCGAGGAACAGCAAAGGGAGAAAGTGAGCGGCGAAGAAACCGGCCGTGGTCAAGTGAACCTGTGACACACCCATCTTCCATCACTATCTCACCCCGCAGTATTGTCATCACGGGCCAGCCCGTCACTCCCAACCCTTCATACGGCGTGTAGTCGGCTCCGTGATGAAGGATCTCCTGCCGGATCACCTCCTTGCGGTTTGGATCCCAGAGCACGAGATCTGCGTCAAAGCCGGGCGCGATAGAGCCTTTCCGCGGATACAGTCCATACATCTTTGCATGGTTGGTCGACGTCAAGGCTACGAAAGCATTAAGCGAGATGCGGCCCTCCGCTACCCCCTTGCTGAACAGAATCGGCAATCGCGTTTCAACACCAGGAATGCCGTTCGGGACCCAGCGAAAGGAGGTTCGGCCTTTGGCCGATTGCTTTCCTCGCTCGTCGTCGTAGCGGAACGGGCAATGGTCGGACGAGAATGTTTGAAATACTCCGCTTTGTAAGCCCTCCCATATCGCCTCCCAGGATGCCTCGTCCCGCGGAGGGGGCGAGCAGACGTATTTGCCCCCTGTCTCGTCCATGTTGAGACCCTTCATGTCTTCTGCTGTTAGCGCAATATACTGCGGGCAGGTCTCCCCGTAGATCGCGAGGCCTCGCTGCTGGGCTAAGCGGATCTGCTCCATCGCCTGCCGCCCGGACACGTGAACGATCATCAGCGGCACGTCGACGAGTTCGGCATGGCTGATCGCTCGATGGGCTGCTTCGCGCTCGACGAGTTCGGGCCGCGACACGCCGTGATAATAAGGGGCCGTCTGGCGAGTACGCTCTAGGGCCTGTTGAGATTCCGGTCACCTTGAGCTGATGACGGCGGCGGTTACGTGGATCATGGCGGCAAAGCTCTGG
>JAVHMZ010070783.1:289-11116 GCA_034782995.1 Amazona versicolor | reverse complement strand
GATTTCCTGGCCGGCCGCGGCGATATCGTCCGAATCGCTCAGGGAGAACGAATCCTGCTGATATTCGTTGAACGAATCTTGAAACTCAACCGAGAAACGGTTCGGTGTATCGGCGGAGCTTCTGCAGGTAAGCCGCAGGCTGGACGTACCATCCGAATTTCTCAGGATGCCGGAGGTTCCCCCAGTTCCGTCTCCGAACTCGTAAGCAGGCCAACCTCCTGCGAGAGCAGTAGCACTGTTTCCACCATCGGGGAGAGCACTTTGTTGTGTAGCTATCGTCGTTTCAGGCAGTAATTCAAGAAAACCGTTTGCTCCGTAACGCAACATCAAACTCGAAGCCGTGCGGATCCCTCGAACTATAGCAGCAGCACTCTGTCTTTTTGTTATAACTAGATTGCACTCATAACGGGGAACTTGGATTGTGTTCCCATTAGAATCTTGAGTGTTGATAATATAACTGCAGAAAGCTGCAGATGCTGTAAACGATGCGATGTTCAACTCGCTTAAGGCCCAGCCACAACGGCGCAAAATGTCTAACGATATCCAAGCAGGATTGTTTGAGTATCCAGTTCCTAACAGATTGCCGTTTGCGTCAAAGTTATCGACTTGAATACCTTGTAACAGCACCTCTACATTCGGCAGGGAGCGACCACTACTAATTCGATTAGGAACCACAACCGCCAAAACCGCTAAACTGCCGTAAGGATCGCCCAAAGGATTTCCGTTGGCATCTGAAAAGTCCAGGTTAAAGTTTCCTGTTCGATCACCAGTTGTAAGGAGACTGTACCAGCCAGTACTAGCCATATCCACGCCTGCAGTTGCCTGCGGAATCTCAATGTCGTTTACCACAACTTTCAGAACGCTCGTGATTGGCCCTAAGCCAGCCAGCACTTCCATATGAGTGAGGTTTCCATCGTTTCTGGCGAATATCACAGGGGTTTTGAGCCAACCCGTTCCATAAACAACAGGAACTGAATCATTGTACTTAGCTGAGTTACTCAACAAGGGAGATAGATGTGAAGTTTTATCTCCCGAAGTTCTTACGTTGACAGCGGAAGGAACAAATTCAAAACCTCCGAAACGTCTGGTGGTGTTGCCCGCACTATCCTTATCGAACATTCCACGTTCGATACACTGCTTACGGGATTTATCACACTTAGTAAATACTTGGCCATTATTCAGGTTGCCGCAACCCTCCTCAATATCAGCCGAATATCCGCAACGATAAAATCGAGAGTAACGGCCATTCTCCCCGCCAGCGGTTGCTTCTGCTCGATCCGCGAGACCGGATGGAAAGGACCATGGGCACGATCTTTGAATCCGAACTTCAGGGATAGGGACCCGTTGCAAACTCAGTTTATTCAAGAAGCTTAACTTAAGCGTGCTTTCCGTGATCTGATCCGGGTCACCAGCGATTCCCCGGAATAGAATTGTCGAATCGCTGACGACCAAAAGACTGGCCAGATCAGCAAATGCGAAGTGTACTGTTAGTTGGGAGCCTTTGAATCCAACCGCGGCGTTTATCTCAGACAACAGCGAATCAGCATTACCCAATGTGAGCGACAGTTGCGAAATTCCATCCATTGCGTCATCGGCCGATAATTGCAATTCGAAGAGATCATGCGTAAGCACTCTCGCCGTGTAAAGCTCATTATTGAAGACGATTTGGTGAGTACACCAGCGTTCAATGTCACCGGACGGCAGAACGCATTCGAATAGTAGAAGGGGTGTGTCGGAGACTGCTTCTAGTTTGATTTGATCAATGGTTCCCATAGCGGACTGACTCAACCCACAATCTCAATAACAGCGGAAGTCGAGAAGGAATCTGGACCTTCTGCTATGACTTGTAACTCGTCGATCGCCCAGTGTGCATTTGTGTACAGGCCACCGTGGCCGACAGTATTTCTATAACAGGAGGGTTTAATTTGTGCTTCTAGTTGTACTCCAAAGACTGATACCTGTTGGCCGGCGTCTAAGCTCAAACCGACAGTAAGGCCTGTGCCGGAATTATCGAGGCGGCCAGTCGACCAGACTCTGTTCCAGCTTGGTCCAATTGGAACCTTCAACAATTCTAGTGTCGATAGACTCCGACGAAACAGCGTTAGTTCTCCGACGGCAAAACTAGTTACATATGCAGAGAAGCAGTACTGATAACCGGCAGGCACATTGAGCGTCTGTGCAATCTGGGCGGGCACCTGTCCCAAGTTCGTTGTCGTGAACGCCGCGTTCGCTCCCGTCGGATCGGCGACGTTCGGAACGATGTCGATTGTGTTTGAAACATGCCAAGCGGCGCTCCGGAAGTTCGAACTGCTGTTCAACATGTTGTCGGTCGGATCGATAAATGTGAAAGCATGCAAGCGTCCTCGGCAGGCCGCAAAGTGGGTGGCCAAGGCGTTCCAGTCGGCCGGCGAAAGAGATGTATAACTCAATTGCCAGCTGAGCCGCGATGGGCCAGGATCAGGGAGTGCAATGAGCGATCCATCGAGCAGCAGGTTCTTTACCGTGCGTTCGAATCTTGTTTTGCGAATCGGAAACTGGGCGAGCGCTCCGCTTGCGAGCTGGGGAAATACCAGATTAGCCATTCGTCTCAAGCACCCAAAAGACAGTTGCGTTGTTGTCGACTCCCTCCAGTGCGCTCACGAAGGCGTCGGACGCAAAGCGGCAGTTTGGAACGTCGGCTTCGGAGACCTGGTCGGGAAAAATAAAAGAAGAATAGGAACCGAGCTGTGATTGGAAGAAAGCTTCGAGCGCGTGCAGTTCGTCGTCGTTGAGGAGATCCAGACGAATCAGCCATCGGCGCAACATCCTGCCATGGAGTGGAAAACGTTGATCGCTTCCATCGAGAAAGCGAACGCTTTGGCTTCCCTGACCGGTGCCCGCAGCGAGTGGATACTGAGCGATTGCGCCGGTGCTCAGACGAGGGAAAGAGTTCATCTATAGCTCCGAGATGACGTCGCTCAACGCGCTTGAGTTCAGGAGCGCCAGCTTTACCGCGTGCGCGATGTCTGCGCTTTGAGAGGCATTAAGAGGAAGCGGGCTATTCTGAGCGGAAACACTTTGAGGGGGATTTGTTTCGCCGTAAACCGCGCCTGCTGCGATCGGATGTGCGCCGATCGAAATCGTTTCGTTCTGAGCATCGGGCAGGTGAAAGAGCTGCAGTGGAGGAGGTGTTCTCTTACCGCCACCGAAAAGACTCATGAGACCGGAGACGAGATGGCCCAGCCCTGTCGCCAGGCTCAGCACACCGCCGCCCCCGCCGTGAAATACGCCGGACAGACCGCCCATCAACAAACGTGACCAACCGTTGGAAGACGCTCCGGCATGCGACCCACCGGCTGGCGGCGCGCCAAACTGCAGACCGGAACTACGAAGCGCGGGGGAACTCAGCGACTCGGAACGCATGTCATCGGTTCTGGGTAAACCGAGCGACGAACGCATTCTCGGCGGCGTCGACCCGAGAAGCGATTGCTCAGACGGATCGCGCATTGCACCCGTTCGTTGCCTGCTGAGTTGACCGGTCAGTTTTGAAAGCTCGTTTTTCTTTCTCATGCTCTCTCCTGTCGAAATCTCCCCTTCGAACGTATTAGCGCGAGGCGCTCTTCTATCAGGTCCGATCGAAGCGTTTAGGCGAAGGCAATTGCAATTTCGTTGTCGGCAGTTCCCTGCGCCAGATTGTTGTTAAATTCCCACCGCAACCGCGGCTCGGAATCGTCGTACAGCGGAATCCCCGGGATTACGTTCGGCAGGTAAATGCCCATGATTTGCCCTTGCTGCTGCCCGAGTTGCAGCATGGCCGGAACAGGCATCCGGCTTTTCGCGGCCGAATATAAAGCGAGACTCTGTGCATCGTCCTGAGCCAAGATGACAAAGCTAGACGAAACAACGCGTTCGCCGGCACACATGCCGCGAGGCGTGCGGAAACCGTATTCGTGGGCCCGAGTCTCGATATTGTTTCTGATCGTGACGGCTGCCTCTGCCAAAGTAAAAAACTGAGAAGCGATCCCGCCGAGCCACGCCTCGCCCAGGCGACCCGGCACAATCGTGTAATCGAAGCTTGTGAGTGCAGGTTCGTTCGGGAAGGACTGCAGACCTGCCGCGCCGGTCACAAGGTTTTGCGAATCGAGCAGGTCGGCCGCCGGGCCGGCAAAGACAAATTCGTGGAGATCGCCGCCGATGGAAATGCGAAGCAGATCTACTGCGGCGCCGACAAGAATACGGCTTACGGCGGTCGCCGGATCCCAGTAGTCGTAGAGTGACAAGCTTGCCAACTGGCTGGCGGGCCTGTAAGTCAACGTCGGGGCGAGCCGCGTACCCGCGGACGGCAACGGCTTAAAAGGTGCATTCACTTCAAATGTCTGTGCATCGAGAATGCTCGTCACGAAACGCAGCTGACCGCCAACTGAGATTCCTAAGCCCAGCGAGAGGCCATGGGGTGCGACGGTCTGGAGTTGCCGGGCAGTTGTCGCAGAGTTCACGACAAGCCCGCTGCTAGCAGTTGGGTTGCCGCCTAGCGCCGCTTGAAAGAGGGGTCCGTAGGCAAGCCAGTTCGGCGAATGAACCGACGCCAGAAAACTTCGAATCTCAAAGGCCGTGACAGGCCGCGCACCCGACACACTTCCGGTATAGCTACGCGTTCCGGTCTTGTCGAATCGCTTCGCCGTTTCAACGGTCTGATGCACGGCGAACTGTTTCGCAGGAAATCTATCGGCAGTCGTGATAGCGGCAGCCTGGCCGTAGGAACTCTCGAGAGCCGCGTAGAACCGATTCGCAGTTGACGATATATAGGAGCCCATACGTTTACTCAGCTCAAGCTGGCACTGAGGTTCAGGGTTACCCTCGCTGACTCAAGAAAACCCAGCCCTCCCGCCTTCGGGCTTTGAAATTGGACGTCGTAGCCGCCGGCGTAAAAGATTCCGTCGCCCCAATCGCCGGTGCTGGCCGACAGAACTTGCCCGACGCTTGCAACGTAGACATGGATCCACTCGTCGGCCTGCGTTACCAGGTCCGCACTGGCCCAAATGTCGGCGGTTAGCCCAATCTGTCCCGAGAAAGATCGGAACTTTTCTACTTGGGTGTTCTTGACAGCGCTGCTAAAGAGACAGATTCGTGGGTAAGACAGCTGCATGTTCTTATCGCTGATATCGGGAGAAGCGGAGGTCAGAACGACTTGATCGGCAGTGATGGCCGGAACCGGGCTGTTCAATGTTGCCGCGATAGCTGCAATCTGCGTTGCCAAGAGATCGCCCGTCGTGAGCCGGCTGAAGAGTTTTTGTAGGGCCAGCAGAGAGAGCACGGCCATCATCCCCGCCTTACCTGCCTCGAGAGCACGATGTAGTACGAAGCAGTTTGGCCGTCGATCGGTCGCGCACCCACCTGCAGACCCGAAAGGGGCAACTGCCAAGTGGAGCCGACCGCCAATGGATAAGCATTCTGCCTAGTCAGATTGGTTGCCTGGCTGTTCGCATATACATTCCATCCGGCGGCCGAGGCCGGAGCATCCAGCGCACCTTCCGACATCGCCACGGCAAAGCTGGAATCGTCGGGCAGCACGGTGGCATTCGCGACACTCAAGGCGCTTTCATTTCCGTTCGAGTTAACCCACGCCGTCTGGACAAAAATCGCCTGCCCGGGCGCCAGACCGCTTTGCATCGAAACCAGTGGCATAGACGGCTTGGGCAGAGCACTGTAAACGATTCCCACGCCAGCCAAAAAGTAAAGATCAGCAGCGGCGCGCGCCTCGCTTTGATACTCGTTCCACTTACCTTGAAAGCGCGTGTTGAGCTGCGTGTTGTAAGCCTCTGCGTAAACGCGGCTGAGCGACTCGAAAATCAACCAGCGCTTCAGCGGTGCGGTCAAGACTACCGTGGAAAGGCCGATCGTTCGCCGGGTGGGCGATTGCGGATCGGAGGCGCCTGCATTCAGCAGCCAGAGCAAAAGCTTTTCGCCGACCGCGTTCGCGGCCAAGTTGATTTTGCTGTCGACGTCAATGCCGTGTGAGGACGCGACCTGTGAAATCGACGCTTCGCACTCCACGAGGTCATCTAACGTGACGACGGCAGCATCGGTAAAAAGGGCCATGTCGCGCGCTCTACTTCTTCGAGGGGTTCTCGCTACTGCTCGAAGCGCTCGCCCGCGGCGGGGCTTCGGATGAAGGAACAACAGTGACCTGAAGCTTTTGTGCGATCTCGGCAGTACGCGCTACCGCCCGCGCTGCACTCTGCTCTTCAAGAAACCTATTACGTTCGGCTTTGGTCGAGACAGTGGCCCGGCCCTCGACGATCATTTTGGCGGCCACCTCTCGCGGTACTTCCGTTACCACGCCTGCTTTTCCGCCATCGGCCGTTTCCAGGCTGGTGACAAATGTCTCCGGCTCGCTGATCGCCGTCTGCGTCTCGCGCAACTTCCGAAAGTATTGTCGTAGATCCACGCTTCCGTCCTCCCAAATGAGGGGAGTCCTCACGCAGAGGACTCCCGAACTGTTCATCGCGTTTGCCGGCTAGCTGTTGACCTGCACCGCGAAGTTGTTGCGCAGCACGCCGACGCCGTAGAGCACGTCGACCGTGAACTGCTGAGCCAGAGTATTGGGTTGGTAACTCATCACAATGCGCAAGCCGAAATTTCCCATCTCGGCATGCTCTGCGATGGCGCCGGTCCCGGGCAGGGGTTGTGGCAAGCGACGCATCACGAGACCCATAGCGTCACGCGAGAACGCCAGGTTGTGCGAAGTTGCCGGGGTGGTTCCGGTGGTTGGGACGAATTGAGAGCGGAAGATAAAGAAGTCTTTCATCTTACCCACGTTGCCCTCTACCAGAGCCTTCAGACCTGCTTCGCCCGAGGAATAATACTCGCTGAAACGCGCTATCTGACGGATCTCTGAGTATGTATTGGAATTGACAACGAGATACTTCGGAGCGCTCGAAGGAACTTTGGCATTGAAGAGCGCCGTTTCTGCCTGGTCGATCGTGGCTTCGGTGATCGCTGCTCCGCCAGTTCCCACCGGGGCATTTGCCGTGAACTGTCCATACAGGGACAGCAGATCGGTTTCGATGCGTTCCGCGATGGCCACCACGGCCGGCTGCAGGAATGCCTTTAACAGGTCGGGATAAGCGAGCGCCTTGGTGACATCCGGTAGCTGGAACGAGGCCTCGGCGTGGGTGTTTAGCACGATCTGCGCATTGCCGAGATTTGGATTCTGAGGCTGGACCGTACCTCCTTCAGCAATGTTATTCGCGACCAGGACGGGAGGAATTGGCACGTTGACCGTGTCCCCGCTGTGAGCCAGCACTGGCTCATAATCGCGATTCACGAGGTTTCCCATGACGAGGTTGCCCACCAGCGCAGTGAGCGCATCGGAAGCGACTAGTTTGACGATTGCGTTCGCCAGATTGGCGGATGTAATGATTGGCATAGATCTCCTTTTCGAATTCGCAACACTGGCGCGTGTTGCCGGTCAAGGTCCGCAGACCTTCGGGCGGCGCGCGTCGCACCGCAGAGACGACACGGCGCACTTTTTGCCCGGTCGGAAATTTTCGGATCGTTTCAGCGGCCGTGCAGAGCGTTGCCTGCAAGCCTTGCAATGTGCTGCCGCGCGCGCTCAAGGTCTTCCTTGTTCATGCCGGGCCGGATGCTATCAAGCGAAACTCCCGCGTCGGCGTGGCCGCGCACGGGAGCTTGCGCGCCACTCCCGCCTGCGATGCGCGCCGGCAGAAGCTCTGGATTATCCTGCACAAAGTCGGCGATGTAGTCTTCGAGCGACCTGCCCTCCGCACCCCGAGGGTGCAGGCGGCCGTTCTCGTGACGAACGATGTCGTCCCTCACGGCGCGGAAGGCCAAGTCCAGCTTGGCGACGCCCATACGCTGCAGCTCCGTTCGAATCTGATTGTGCCGGTCGGCTTCTTCAGCGGCCGCTCGAGCCCGGCGATTCTCCTCAGCAAGCTGATTGAGCTTCATCTCGAAGCCTTCTCTTCGCTTGCGTTCTTCGAGCAATTCAGCTTTGTAGGCCGGCTCGTCCTTGCGCTGTTCCGAGCGAATGTATTCAGATATCGCCTCGCGGACGATCTCGTGAATGTCTACTGAGGCGGACTGCCTTGAGTCTTTGGCTGTTTGGTCAGGCATTCGTTTGTCTCTCCCCTACCCTGCGAGGCTCGCGTCAATTTCCTGCATCACCAGGCTCTTTACTTCTTGTGGCGCCTCGCTCAGATACTTCAGCGCCAACCGTTGAAAGATTTGTTTTCGGAGCGTGGCTGAATCGATGCCTAATTGCAGGAGACTCGATGCCTGCTGCACTTCGGTGCCGAAGTCCGTGATATCTACTTCATCCAGGCCCGCAACGAAAACCTTTACGCCGTCTTCGCGCGCTTGCGTAATGGCCGTCACCAGTTGGCGTGCGCAATCTTTCACCGCCGCTCCGTAGGCCCGTAGGATCTCGTGAGTGATCGTAAAGTCGAGCTGTTTGCTCGCGGCTGATTGAGCGTGACTGCCCACCATCTCGCCTGAAGCCTGCGACAGGTAGCAGACTCGGTAGATTTCTTCTTTCAAGCTCTCCAGGTGCTGCGCCGCGATCTGATATACCTTGCCGTCCGGTTCGGTCCAGCCGAATTTGTCGGAAGGTCCGAGCTGAATAAAATAGCTTTCGCCGACGATTTCATTCCATTCGCGATCGGAGTAGATGACGGGCATGGCAAACAAGCCCATCGTGATTGCCCAGCCCAGGGCGTTCGATTTATTGAAATGCTCGAGCTGAAGATGCGCCGCCTTGTTCATCAGCCAAAGACCTTTGCTGATCTGCAAGTCGATCAGCGGCACTCTCTGCTGCCGCGCCAAGCCATGACTGCCTTGCGCGATCAGAACAATCGGCGTTTTCCCGCCGCGTTCGCGCGCTTCCTGACGATAAATCCGGTATTCGGTCCGGTCATAGTATCGCCAGAATGTCTCTTCCACCACTTCGGAACTCTCGACACTGGACTGCTTGCGTATTCGATAGCGAAGCACAATCCACTCGTATTCATCGCGCTCGTTGCGCGACCAGTTGATCAGGTCTTCGGCCTGGTAGGGCGCCAGGAAAGCGCGCGATAAACCTGCGAGGTCTTCTTCCGCCCGGGTCTGCGGTTTTGCCGCGACTCTTGGAAAATCGATCAGAATGTGAGTTCGGCCCGCAATCAGCATGTCGATCAGACATTGCCTAAAAAAAGTGGAAAGCTTGGTGCCCTTCCGGTCGCAATCTCCTATGAACGCGGAAAGAAATTTGTCACCACCATTAAACCGGCCCTCAAACTGTATTGAAGGTTCACGTCGGAAGAGCGTCGACGCGTACCAATCGATAATGGAACCAATATAGTTTTGATAAAAAACGCGTTGTAGGCGCTCGCCGTAAACATCGAGAGGTTCTTTTTGTCGCTGCAGCAGATATTCGCCTGCACGCTGCTTGAACTGTAAGCCGCCCGCATACAGGTCGCGATACATCCGAAACGTGTGCTTCTGCTTTTTGAAATCTGGATGTTCTCGGTCTATGTCAATCATGGATCTCTGCTCTGAATCAGCCCTCATCCGCTTATGAAGTTAAAGCAGCTGCGCACACCAGCGACGAAAACTTCTTCACTAAGCTGTTGATCTGAAACAAGATAAAAAAACCCCTTGTTCTGTGACCAACTCTCAGATGGCAGTAAACATGAGTTTTTCCAGCGCTCCGATTACAGGGACTAGGTGTTCCCCGCGGGGCCGCTTGGTCAAGTCGATACACTAAAGCTTGCAGTCAATCCTGATTCAGTCTGAAATGGATACCCGAGACGCTCTCATTGCGGAACTCTGGGAATGCGGCACAATTGGCATCATCGAAAACCTGGACACGGTACAAACGTTCTTTGACACCGATGCAAATGTATCGTATATAGCCAGCCAACTGCCTTATCCGATATTGCAAGTGCAGCACGAGACCGGCTTGATAACACCATCTGCCCTCCCTCAAAATGGAGATCCAGTTTACGTCGGCCAGCATTTTTTTGTTGTGTCTTCTTGGATGGATCACCCGACACCACTTGGACGGCGCCGTTTAGTTATAGACGCGAACAATGCTTTTGGCAGTGGTAATCATGAAAGTACACAACTGGTCATCCAAGCTCTCGAAAAGTATCTGCAGCCTGGCGCCATTGTTTTGGACGTCGGATGTGGTTCCGGGATTTTATCGGCAGTAGCGCAAGATCTTGGGGCAGGTCAGGTCTTCGCGTGCGATACCCACATCGGATCTCTCGGCTCCGCTCGGCGGCATTCCGGGAACTCCTGCCTTTTTGCTGGCAGCCTCGACGCAATCACCCACTCTGTAGCCGACGTGCTTATTGTCAACATCAGTGCCCGGATGATTGACTTGCTAGCCGGCGAGCTCCGTCGCGCAACCAAACCAGGAGGATTGATCATCCTCGCTGGATTCACGAACGACCGTACTCCTGCCAACATCTATCCTGAAGACGTGCTGCAGCTGAATAGCTGGGAATGCTGGATTTGCCGACCTGAAAGCATCAAAATCGACGGACATCGGCCACAGATTGCTTTACAACCCTTCCCGGAACAGTGGTGGTAATTTCCTGGCTCTCTCGGATTTTCAGTAGTAGGCATGTAACATTACTTGTAGTAAATGTCTCAAACCAGCATGCTGCGAGACTCGCTGTTCCTCGTCATATTTTTTGTCCTCCTCATCGTATGGTTACTTGGTTGGACTGCTTTTCATGTAGCAGGAGGTCTTATACACCTGCTTGTAGTCATTGCAGTCATTTCGCTGATCATACACTTTGTTCGCGGCCGCAGCTCCGTTTAGGTTGAACACAAGAATACCGG
>JAVHMZ010070675.1:0-11121 GCA_034782995.1 Amazona versicolor | reverse complement strand
CTTATACTTCCCAGGAGGTAATGACGTGTACACGGCATTCCTGTCCTTAGTGCCCTTTTGCCATTCGTGGTCAAGATTAAGTAAGCGGTAGCGAAACTCACTCGCGTTCGCGCCGATTAGGGAGGATGTGCCGTAACCCAATCGAAGGTGCAAATCGCCAGACTGGAGCACCGTCGGGCGGTCGAGGTTGTGGTTGCCGGCATCCGACGTTAACGACTGCACTTCCGGCGCTTCTATTGTTGCTGTGTCTCGCATGACGATCTTCTCCGTGAATGAAATTGAGCCTGCTTCAAGGCCGCTCTGATCAATCGACGTCTGACTTGTCGAAAATCGACAACCGCTTCTTAAAAAGTTTAAGCTGGATGCGGTTATGGCTAGCCCGAACCTGTCGATGCTGGGCCCCTCACGGCGATCGATGTTGCTTACGCTGTTGGGGTCTCCCTCGTTTGGCGCTTACGCCGGTGCAATGGACGCCATTTTCGCGGATCGGCCCGGCATCGGGATCGTCCTCAGCGCTTCAACCGGTCGCGTGTTGTCGGGTCATGGGCTCGATGTCGCGGACCGCGTTTTGGTGCGCCCGGGATCGACCGTCAAACCGATCGTGCTCGAAACATTGCGGGAGCGTGGCGCGGACGATTTGAAGATTGCGTGTCCAATCGGCCTGCGTATCGGCAATCGCAAAATGGACTGCACCCATCCGCCCCTGAATGAACTCGTCGACAGTCATCGAGCGCTCGCATATTCCTGCAACAATTGGTTCGCCGCAGCCAGCCGGCGGCTGAGTGCTCTGGACCTTCTTGACGCTTTGCGCCGCGCGGGTTTCGGGCGGGCCGGAACGCTAAACCTCGCGGCGGATGACGATGCGAAGAGGCTGCAGGCGCTCGGGGAAACCGGCGTTCGCGTGACACCGCTGGAAATGACTCAAGCGTATCGGAAGCTGGCGATGAAAGCGGATTTGAGATCCGACTTGTTGAACGCGGCCACATTCGGAACGGCTCAATTGGCGACGCCGCTCGGGACATCGATCGCAGCCAAAACGGGAACGACCACGGAAGGCGCGTGGATCGCGGGTTGGATTCCGGCCGGCCAGCCGAAGTTTGTCGTTGTGGTGTACGTACCCGCCGGGTCCGGTGGATCCGATGCGGCGCCTCTCGCGCGCGAGTTGTTCACGAGTCTGATGGAGAAAGACCCGCGCGGCGTGAAAGTGCAATTTCACGCGAGCGTCTTGAATCTCCCGTTCGAGGAATATATTGCGGGCGTGGTGGCGGGGGAAGCCGGGGCGATGAAAAGCATGGAATCGCGCAAGGCGATAGCGGTGGCCGCGAGAACCTGGGCAGCAGCGTTCCGGGGCCGCCATCAGACCGACGGCTTCGATTTCTGCTCGACGACGCACTGTCAGAACTACCGGCCGCAGGAAATTACATAAGCCAGTGTCGCGGCCGTGCGCGCGACCGCGGGAGAGATGTTGTGGTGGCAGGGCCGTCCCGCGCTGACTTATTACAGCAGGGATTGCGGCGGACTAACCGAGCCCGGCGAAGCTCCATATCTGCCGCAACAGCCGGATCCCTGGTGCCGCAGTAAAGGACACAATGAATGGCGCGCGAAGCTCGATAAGCTCGCGTTGCATGCGAACACGGTTCGAATCGTCGAGCGAACTTCCTCCGGTCGCGTCGCAAAGATTGCACTAGATAAAACCGTCACGAGCGGACAATCGTTTCGCCTGTCCATCGGGAGACAGTTGGGATGGAATCTGGTGCGATCCGACGCGTTCGACGTGCTTGATCAGGGATATCAAATTGAGTTTCGCGGAACCGGAGCGGGACACGGCGTCGGGCTGTGCCAAACCGGTTGCGCCCATATGGGCGAGCAGGGACGCGGATACGAAGAAATCCTCGCGTTCTATTACCCCGGAGCCGTGCTGAGCCGCTTCGCAAAGGGCTTGCATTGGCAAACTTTCAGCGGTGAGAAGGTGCGCGTGATAACGACGAATCTGGAACGCGACGGCCCTTTGGCGCATCAGGCGGACCGGTTGGCGGACGAAGTCGAGCGCCGTTTGGGATTACGCTTCCGCAGCGTTCCGGTGATTCGCGTGTATCCCTCGGTCGCCGCCTTTCGCGACGGCGCAGCCGAGCCTGGATGGGTTGCGGGCAGCACGCAGGGCCGCGTGATCCGGCTGCAGCCCGGAGTGCCGTCCGGCGTCGTGCGGCATGAGTTGTTTCACGAATTAGTCGAGCAACACGCCGCGCCGCATCTGCCTATGTGGTTCCGCGAAGACCTGGTGACCTATCTGATGGGCCGGGGAGGTCCGGTGCGCCGATGGGTGGACGAACGAGGGGAGCGGACGGTGTTGGGATGGATCCCGAAGGGACTTCCCGGCGACATAAACGCCCCAGCCCCACCCATGCGGTGATCAGGAAGCAATAAGCCGCGAGGAATCGAACGAAAGCGCTCATGACCTGCGGCCAAAAGCCATCGAGCTTCGGGACCCAGTGAACGATGAAATGCGGAAGCACGAGCCCTAACAGGAACGCGCCGGCATAGAGCAAGACAAAACGCGAATACCGGATCAGGCTGCTTCCAACAGCGCGCACAAAGAAAGGAACAACAGCCAAGGGCAGAGCGATCCAGCGCGCGAAGAAGAAGGTCCAATCTACCCATTGCGTGGCGGTTTCAATCGAAAGCGGCTTCTTGCGCTGCAAAGAAATGGCCGAGGTCAGCCAGACGCTAAGTGCTGAGCTCCACCGATACTCCGCTTGCCCGATCAGTAAAAGCACGATGAGCAGCAGGATCAACACCGCCGCCACGCGTAGAAACGGAGCTCTCTCAAAGCTGGCAAGGTTCTTGAAGTTCGCCGTGATTAGCCACGCCGCAAGAGCCAAACCGAGCAGCGCCAGCGCCGCCGACAGCGCCAGATTCCAGCCCTTTTGATCGGGCGTATTGAGGAATGCCCAAGTGAGGAAAGCGAGCACCGCTACGCCTGCGAACTGCGTCCCCCACTGCAGGACCACGCCTCTCCGGCTCATTGAACCGTGACCTGCGCGGTGTCCGTGCTCGCGAGCTGATCCGGCTGATACATGGGCCAGACGCGGGCCGGATTCACAGAAAACTTTCCGGCGTTCGTCATCTTCAGCAAGTAGAAAAATTGCTTTTGCCCGGGATTGAAGAAGCGATCAAAAAACGCGGCCCGGTCGTCGTGAAACTCACGCCGCGAATAGAAGTTATTCCACCAATGGCGAGCATCGCGTAACTCGTATAGGTCGTCGCGAGAGACAAACTCCGCGCCAGCCGGAATCGGATCTTCGGCGATCGTATATTGCCACTTTGTTCCGGATACTGTCAGACGGACTGCCAACAGATCGCCTACTTTGAGATCGCCGTTTAACGGCTGCAAATCGTACACCACCCGGCCCGACTCTCGCGTTTGAACCAGCCGGAAGTATTCCCGGATGATGTTCAGCTTCGTGGTGCCGGTGTCGACCAACTTGCGATTTGTGGAATAGTAATCCGCCCGCGTTGACCAGTAGAGACGGCCGCGACCGTCGCGCGCGATCTGAATCCGCGAGGTTGCGTTGCCTTCCGCCGGCACAATCACGCGCTCGCTTTCCTCCGCGGTTAGATGCTTCTGCAAAACGGTTGCGCCGTTCGCACTGACTGTGGCGGTGAGGTCAGCACTCAATTCGCCAGTCAGCTTCAGATAATCCGTCAGGCCGTAAACGACCATGGCCGTTTGCTTCGTGGACGACCACCAGAACCCTTCATTACGATGCGTGACCAGCCAGCGCGCAGCCTTCAAAAGCAGCGGGCTTCCGGGGCGCGCACGCACCAAGAACTTCAGGGCATAGGCGGTTGCTTCTGGCGTAGCGTCGGTGTAAAAGTCCATTAGGGAATCGCGGTCCATCTGCCAGTGCGCGGTGTCTGCCTCCTGCAAAACCTTCGATTCCAGGCCTGCCGCGATCTGCTCCGAACGACTGTCTCGCTTCTCTTCTAATGTCAAACCAAGCAGCGCCAGACCGTACGGCGAAAGTTTCTCGCGCCCGTTCCAAACCGGTTCGATGTCACTGCGCATCGCATAGGCAGCATAGGCGCGCAGATCGGGCTCCGCATCGGATTGCGTCAATACCGCGGCGCGAAGCCACTCCACGCCTTTTTGCACCGATTGCGCTTTCACGGCCTGACCTAAATCTTTGGCTTGATTGAGTCCGGCTACCACGTAAGCGGTCATGAAAATGGAACTATCGTCGGTCGGCCACCAACCCCATCCGCCATCCGGATGCTGAAAATTGTAGAGGCGCGCGAGACCGCTCCGAACCTTCACGTTGAGCTCCGCTGGATCGCCTCGCGGCTTTACTCTGAGCTTCTGCATCGCGTCGGTGACGATCAGGTTCGGCAGGAAGCTCGACATCGTTTGTTCCGTGCAACCCCACGGAAAGGAGGTGAGGTAATCGAGCGCTCCAAAGAGCGACCCGGCAATAGACGGTGTGACTTCAAATGCCAGTCTGCGGCCCAGCGGAGCGGCAAAGGGGGGCCAAGCCAAATCCATGCTCGTCGAATCGTCTGTAAGAACGCCGGTGCGGGAGATGCTTTGCCGGAGACCTCGCGGATTGACCGGGATCGAAAGCTCCATTGCATCCGACTCTTCATCGGTGAGGCCTTTCGCCGTGATGGTGACAGACTCGGCGTCGCGCGAACGCACGCGCCAGTCCACTTTCACCTCGCTAGCACTCGGTATGGTCACGTCTTTTTCCGATCCTTCCAGAACATCGAGGTCTTTCAGGTCTAGAGACACGCGCGCTGTCTTCGCCGTTTTCAAGTAGTTGTGCACGATTGCGGAAAGCACCACCTCATCGCCCTGCGTGAGAAAACGCGGCGCGGCCAGCCGGACCATCAGATTCTTACGGACGGTGACCTTATCCCTTGCGCTCCCCACGCGCGAATCCCTGGTGATCGCGAGAGCTGTGGCCCGCCAAGTCGTCAGGGAATCGGGAAAGTCGAAGCGCGCAGTCGCCTGACCATTCACGCCGGTGTTGAGAGTCGCGACCCAGAATGCCGTGTCCGGAAAGGCTTTTCGAATTTTCGGTTGCACTAAGCGCTCAGGCTTCAAGGCGGCCAGGGCCGTAGGAGGCCGCAAAGAGGTCAATTGCATACGCCGAAGACCGGCCGCACCGCTGAAGAAATACGACAGCGAGGAATCTGTATTCACCTCGTTCGGTACGTCTCCATAAAAGGCGCGCATCAGGTCCGGCGTGCGATCTGCCTGGATCGCATAGATGGCTTCATCCACCACGCCCAGGCTTACTTCGGCAGCTACCGGATTGCCGCCAGCATCTTTTGCAGTAACGGTATATTCAGCCGCCTCGCCGGGCTTGTATTGCTCCTTTCCCGGTTTGATTTCGATCGCTAATTTGCGGTCGGTAGCGGGCACCAGAATTCGTTTCGAACCTTGATGCATTTCATTGCTGACGAAAGCCGCGACTCCGAGGAAGAAATTGGGAGCATACTCCGGCTTTACCGGAACATCGATGGTGAACGACTTCGCGCCTGGATGGATCAGGCGGGGAACGTCGATATTGCGTCCCTCCACACTGACCAAAACGGAATTCATCTGCAACTGGCTGGCAATCAGCACGTGGGCCGTATCGCCGGGCTTGTAGGTCTTCTGATCCGGCAGAATTTGAATATCCTGCCCATTCATCAGGTCGACGGAACCATTGCCGGCTGTGACCCAGAGATACGTTTCGGCGATCACTTCGCGCCCTGAAGGGGAACGGCCACTCAGCCTCGCCACAATCGAATTCTCACCGTTCGGAATGGCAAGCGCGATCGCGCCTTCTCCGTTCTCATCCGTAGCGCCGTTAACCGATGCCAGTTTGGTGTTATCGTTCCGCGAACGCCAGTTCGACTTCAGAAGATCCAGCCGCACGCGCGTCGCAATCGGCTTGCCTTCGTAGTCACGCGCCTCAATTCTGAAATGAGCTTGTTGACCGGGCGTGTAGCCGTAGCGGTCGGGTTCGATATTCAGGACGAAATTTCCAATGGTTGCGATCGCCGTGGCCGCTCCGGAGATCTCACGATTTCCTTCATCTGTCACGCGCGCCTCAATGCGATAGCTGAAATCCGTTTTACCCTCCGCGGTGGGAACGCTGATTTCCAGGTGACCGTTGGAATCGAGCTTCGCCGATTGTTCCTCCATTTGCTCTCCGCCGCCATTATCCTCGTCACCCTCGTCCGGCTCATTTGGCGTGTCGTCATCACGCCAGAATACGGGTGAAAAGTAGGGAGCGCGGTGCGCGACCCAAGTCACCTTCGCATTCGCGACCGGCTCGCCGAAGTAATAACGCGCGTCGATGGAAGCTCGAAATGGATTTCCTTGGAGCGTTCGCGTCTCCGCGAGGGTAACGCGAACTTCATACTCCGGCTTCTTGTACTCCTCCACTTGAAACCCGCCCGACACGGAAGTGGTATTCGGGGCCTGAGCGATTACCGTGTAATAGCCGAGAGCCGCGTCCACCGGCAATACGAAATTTCCCGACGCCGTTCCAAATGGCGAGACGGAAACGTTCTTCTTTTCGAAAATCTTAAGTCCATCCGAATTCTGCACGCTGAAGTCAATTTGCGTATTCGGAATCGAGTAATCCAAACCCTCAACCCGCCGAAGCACGGCTTTGAAATTCACCGGATGGCCTGGCCGATACACCGGACGATCTGTATAGATCACGCCCTTGACTGGATTCGCGTTGGCCTCACCGAAGTTCCATCCGAACGGAGATGCAATCGCCCAGTCGCTCTCATGATGCGCCAGCACCACGACATTTTCAGGCTCTTTCAAGACCAGCGCGGCAGAAGCAATTCCATTTGAATCGGCAACGGCCTCGGTCACTAACTGATGATTCGTAACTGCCGCTACCGGCGCGCCTGCGATCGGTTCGCCTGACTGCCGGTTCGCGACATAGGTAATTAGCCGGCCGGGAGCCTGCTTGGTGATCATGGCGATATCGCTAACAATGACGATGGTGTAGGCGCGCAGATTGCGAACCGCGGCTTCCAATAAGTAAATCCCTTTGCCTGGATTTTCAAACGAGACGCGTTCGTAAGAGAACCCGCCGCGCTTCGGCATGTACTGCTTCCACACCGAGACAACCTGCTGCGAGTTCAGCAGCGGCAACGGCGTGAAGTGTGTGATGCGGCGCTCGGCCTGCGATGCGCGGCGCTGGTCCAGAAGATGACTGATTCGACTATGCGCGTCCTCGTCAAACTGCTCGCGAATCAGGCTGCGGTACGAATACCGTCCCTCGTTTTTCCATTCGTGAAATCGCTCCAGCAGCGTAGGCCGGGGCGGTTTGAACTCGCGCCCGCCGAACTGGTGTAAGTCCTTCAAGCCGGAGAAGAAGCGCAATGGGTCCTGAATCCGATACAGATGAAACTCCAGCGCATCCACGGAATAAGCACTGACCTCAATCGATGGCTTTTCCCCGGAGGTCCAAGTGCGCGAACTCGATACAGAAAAGAACCCCTGTTCCTCTTCCTGCGCGGTCAGCGGAAGAGTGGCGAGCACGAGGATCCCTATCAGAAACGGTTTCATTGTGAATCCCGCAGAAGATTCAATCGATACACACCGAGAAAGTTGGAGTTCCCCGGCGTCGGACGCCATTCGGGCGCGGGGTGTGCCATGAGATCGTCTACATCGACTTCGCGAATTTCCCCTCCTGGCCCGGTGTGGTAAACCACCCATCGCTTCGGCGATGACAGGTATTGGCTGCGCCCGATCCAGATCATCACGTGCGCCGGCAACTTACGCGCAAACTGACGATAAAACAGTAAGTCGCCCGGTAAGGCGGAAATGATGTCGCGCGAAACGAAATAACAATTGAATCGCCGCAAAGTGTCCGCGTCCGCGAACTGCGCGGCCTGTAAGTGACTTACTTGAAAGAGCCGCGGGTCGCGCGGCAGTTGCCGCACGGACGGCATTGCCGGAACAACAGGCAATTGGATGTTCATCGCCCAGGAACTGTCGTGCTTCACCAGCGCCTGACGAATCGACCAGCGAACCAGCGCGGCGCAGTCGGTAATCTCTGGAATGGATTGCGGCGCGTAGTAGCGCGATTCCGCGAGCAGGCTGAACCAGAGGCGGAAGGCTTTCTGGTCAGCCAGTGAATCGAGGTGAAACGGGACCTGTGGAGCAGTAGCTCCTGCAGCCGCGGCAACCAATGCGGCTAGCGTCAACTCGGAGACCACGGACAAAGTATAGCGAGCGGCGGGCCAACGCCCCCTCGCCTACGCCGGAACGTAATTCCGCAGGTATCGATGTCCCACGCGGAAGCCGTTCTTATAATCTTCGGTGAAGTCGCGCGCGGGCATGGCGCCGTATAGGTCGTCTTCGTGCTCGATGTTCATCGCGCCGCTGAAGCCTTGTTCTTCCAGAACGGTGAAGAAGGCCGGCCAGTCGATAGAGCCGTTCCCTGGAATACGGTAGCGCCACCACGATACGCGATCAAATGCGTGGATTCCCACTTTCCGCAACTTATGCCACTCGATCTCGGTGTCTTTTAAGTGCACATCGTAGATCCGATTGGCATAGTCGCGTGCGCATTGGATCGGATCCATAAATTGCCGGACTAGATGAGAAGGGTCATACTGTAATCCCACATACTCGGAATTACCAAACGCGGCGAAAATCGCATCGTAACCTTGCGGTCCAGTTGCGATATTCGGTCCCTCCGGCCAAGGCTCCCAAAGGATGCGCACTTTGTATTGCTGGCAGTGCTTAAAGTATTGACTCTCGTATACGCGCACCATCTCGGCGGCTTGTTCCTTGAGCCGTTTACCCGGCATGGTTCCCGATGCCGTGCCAACATATGGTGCCCCTAACTTACCTCCAATCTCGATCACGCGGACAAACTCCGCATTCTCCTTCTGGCGTGTCGCGGGATCGGGATCGATATGGTTAATCGTCGCGCCAACCACGGAAAGATAGATCCCGGATTGTTGGATCGCCGCTCGGATACTATCCAACTCAGCGTCCGTTACCTTCGCTGGATCGAGCGAAGTGTCGCCGTTCGCCCAAAGCCCCATGCTGGTGAAACCCTCGGATTTAGCAAATTCGAGATTGGCCGGCGTGTACTGGCCGAGAATGCCGAGCTTGGGACGCCAAGATTTCCTGGCGGCGTTCAGGGCGGTAGCCGCCGAGGCCGCGGCAGCGCCTGCCAGCAAGCCTCTTCTCGTGAAAGTGTTCATGGTGTTAAGAATGCCAGAATTATAATCCTTCATGCGCACGCGCTCGCTCACCCCGGAAATCATGGATGCGCCTCATCATCCGCCGGGAGCGCTCGAACAGTTCCATCGCGACCTGCGCCGCATCCATCGGCTGCTCGGAAATTGGGATGCCATCGTAGAGCGCCTCAGAGGCTCGGGGGCGCGCAGCGTGCTCGATATCGGCTGCGGAGATGGCGCTCTGCTGGAACACATTCGCGCCAAGTTGGGGATCGCCGATGTGCGTGGCGTGGATCTTCAGCCGTGCTTACGGTGCGGCGGCACGGTCCCGATCATCCAAGCCGATGCTACACGCGATCCGCTGCCGTGCGTGGACGTCGCGGTTTGCGTGCTGACGCTCCACCATCTCACTGACGAGCAGGTGATCGCCTTAATCCGAAACGTAGGCCGGTCGGCGAAGCGCTTTATCTGCCTGGATCTAGTTCGGCATCCGCTGCCCTTGCTGCTGTTTGATGTGTTTGTCGCGCCGCTGGTGCATCGAGTCGCCGCCGTGGATGGACGCCAGTCGATCCGCCGCGCCTACCGGCCGTCGGAACTTCGAAAATTACTAAGGGAGGCGTTAGTTGGCCAAAGCGCGACGGTTGAGCACTGGGGGTCCCCCATCTTCGCGAAACAAATTGTGGATATTAGACTGGATTAGCAAGTGATTCGCCTGCTGCCGCGTATCCAAGCAAGATAAGATCCGCTCAGGGGTAAGGCGGCGATCAAAGGATTCGCTAGAATTCACTTCTAAGATGCGTTCACCGGATTGCAGATCAACACGAACTAGTTTGCGGCGAGCTACAGCTACCATCATTGACAGACTCACGGCTAGCGCTTGGCGAAAGTTTTGTAAGGCAATTGCGCTCGGTACGAAGACCGGTTACTTCGGCGCCTGCGTCGCAACCAATTCGAACTCCGCCATTTTCTGGCGTAGGGGGAATGTCAACATGCAAGTCGGCGCTTTGTCCTTTTTCGTTCTAATTGCTTGTGGATGCGACGCGCTTAATCCCAACCGGCAAATTCAAACAAGAGACTTGTCAATTCGCCTAATCGAAGACAACTCGGAAGTGAACCAATTGCTTTTGTTGCAACGTGAAGAGGACGCGAAAGTAGAGCTGTTCTGGCGCGAGAAGCATACCCAAGAAGAGAGGATTCGGAGAATCGAGGAAAGAAGGAGGAATCCGGATGCGTTATATCCGAGGCGCAAGGCTTTCTTGAACGCGATCGCCCGCGAGCCCGCTCGGTCGTTCCCCAGCGGCAGCTACCTTCGACTCCTCAACGATTCCAAGGTCAGGTGCAGCCAGCCACTTTCCACTGAAAACTTTGTAAAAGTTCGCGTGACAAGCGGAGCGCTTGAAGGGCAGGTTGGCTGGGTCTGTGAAGATGGCGTGTTCAGGACGGTAACTCCGCTGTGAATTAGATCTGTCTTCACGGGCTATCGATATCAATTACCTCGCGGGACCGAATAGGCGAAGCAGCGGCTGAACTTATGATAGGAGCCTCGGCGACTTAGAATTGACTTTATCCGTGAAGGCAATAAAGTTTAGATTACCTCCAACTCAATCCGTTTCTTCTCCGCATCCAGCTTCACGATCCGGAACTCGCGCACCTGACCCGACCGAAGCGCATTATTCTTAGGAGCCTCTGCCGCGCCGTTCCCCGACGGTTCTTGCCCCTTTTTCCACTTACTCGACAGCATCGAGCTAAGTTGACCGAGGTCCACCGCGGCTTGCGGCGCGCGCGTTTCTTCGCGAGCTTCCGGTTCTTTCGGCATCGGACACATGGCCTGCACACCGTCGCCAAGTTCGACACTGGCCCGTCCGCGAGACACATCGCTGACGCGCCCCGTAACAGTCTCACCCTCACGATGCT
>JAVHMZ010070571.1:0-11129 GCA_034782995.1 Amazona versicolor | reverse complement strand
CCGACGCGTCGCCCGCAGCAAGCGCCAGTCCGGCGGCGGCAGCCAGCCCGACCCCGGTCATGGCTGATTCCACCGGAACAGTAAACAATAACGGGACTGGCATTGACCTGGCTTGGCCGGCCCCGGCTAAGTCCGACCCGAAAACAAGCTTGAGCACCGGCGAGCCGACGCTCGACGATGCGGGCAAAGCGACTGCCGGCGCCGGGTCCGAGTTGGTGAAAAACGTTGCGCACAACAAGATCTCGATCAACCTGGTCTGGACCCTGGTGACCGGCTTTCTCGTCATGTTTATGCAGGCGGGATTTGCCCTGGTCGAAACCGGCCTGTGCCGCGCGAAGAATGCTGCTCACGTCATGTCCACCAATTTCATGATCTATGGTCTGGGCATGCTGGGATTCTGGATCTGCGGTTTTGCCATCATGTTCGGTGGTGTCGGGGTGGGTCCCGGAGCGATCGGGGCGCAACCTTCGCTTGGGCAAGGCATCCTTCTCCTGAACAACGAGGTCACGGTGCCAATTCTCGGGAAGCCGTTTGGCATCAGCGGAGGAACTGGTTTCTTTCTGGGCAACAACGTCTTCGACACGGCGATTTTTGCCCTCTTCCTGTTCCAGATGGTCTTCATGGATACGACCGCCACGATTCCAACTGGAGCAATGGCGGAACGTTGGGATTTCCGGAACTTCATGATCTACGGCTTCTGGGTTGGCATGTTCCCTTACGCCTTCTTCGGTAACTGGGTCTGGGGCGGGGGTTGGCTGGCTCAGCTTGGACTGAACTTCGGCTTAGGGCATGGGCACGTTGATTTTGCCGGATCTTCGGTCGTGCACCAGACCGGGGGAATGATTGCGCTTGTCGGAGCCTGGCTTATTGGACCGCGGCTGGGCAAATTTGGTCCGGACGGCAGGCCGCGTGCGATGCCGGGGCATAACATCCCCATGGTGATGTTAGGAACCTTCATTCTGGCGTTCGGCTGGTTCGGGTTCAATCCTGGTTCGACTTTAGCCGGAACGGACAATCGGATCGCAATCGTGGCCGTGAATACGATGCTCGCTTCTGCTTCTGGCGCGCTTTTCGCGGCCTTGGTCATGATGTGGAAGTTCGGTAAGCCCGATCCTTCCATGATGTGCAATGGCATGCTCGCCGGCCTGGTGGCAATCACCGCGCCCTGCGCTTTCGTCAATTCTCTTGGCGCGGTCCTCGTCGGTGCGATTGCCGGCGTCCTGGTGGTTGCTTCGGTCTTTTTCGTGGAGCGCGTGCTGAAACTAGATGATCCGGTCGGCGCGATTTCGGTCCATGGCGCCTGTGGCGCATTCGGCGTGCTCTCGGTGGGCTTTTTTGCCAACGGCAGCTATGGCACCGGATGGGGTGGCGTACACAAGCTTTTCAAGGACGGGGCCATTCAGATCATTAACAACGACGGAGCGAAGGCGACGATCGACAAGTTTGCAAAACTGGTCAGTGACGGCTGGACCGACCAGGGCGTCACCGGCTGTTTTGGGACCCTGTTTGGAGGCGCTTACAATGACTTTAGCCAACTCGGCGCGGAATGCGTCGGAACGTTGACTAACTTCGTTTTCATCTGCGTCTTTTCGTTCATCTGGTTCAAGCTTTCTAACCTGGTGATCCCCCTTCGCTCAAAGCGACAGGACGAGATCTCTGGTTTGGATTTGCCCGAGATGGGTGCGGAAGCCTATCCAGACTACCATCTGACGGATAAGTCGTCGCCGGCGTTTGAAGAAGTTGTTTCGACCTCATCGCCCAGAAGGGTAACTCACTAGCCGGTTCGAGAGTTCGGCTCGCCTGTCCCGACGGAGGCCTGCGGCAAGGCAGTAATGAAGAAGCTCGAGGCTGTCATCAAGCCTTTCAAGCTGGAAGACGTGAAGCTTGCCCTGGCTGAAATCGGAATCCAAGGCATGACGACGCTCGACGTGAAAGGCTTTGGGCGGCAGAAGGGACACACGGAGGTGTACCGGGGTAGTGAATATGCCATCGACTTTCTGCCGAAAGTGCTTGTCATCGTCGTGGTCGAAGATGTTCTGGTGGAGGTGACGATTGACGCGATCGTCGCGGCCGCCAGAACCGGTACGATTGGTGATGGAAAGATCTTTATTTCGCCGGTCGAAGAAGTCGTGCGCATTCGGACGGGCGAGTCCGGTGGATCAACCCTCTGATGTTGAGCGGAATCCCGGCCGTTTAAACCTCAGTCGGGTCAGTCTCGGATGAACTGGCTGGTTGTCTATTTTCTGATCGCGTCCTTGGCCACCCTCGGCTGCGGTTTCCAGAGCTGGCGTCTGACTTCCAGTCGTTCTTGCGTGGCATCGAGCCTGGTAGGTAGTTTTGGTCTGCTGCTCGCCGCTTTTGCCTTGCAGGTGAACGGAGTGTCTGAGCTGATCGCAGTGGTCCCGTTCTTTGTGGCGATGCTTTTTGCCGGACGCGGGGCGGCGTTGCTTTGGCGAAGCCGCCGGGAAAGTGTCTTGCGCGTCCCTGGAGCGCTTGCGACGACGAATGCCGCGTTGAGCCTGGTCGGGGCGATCTTCATCTTCCTGAGTCAGTAAACCGAAAAGCGGTCTACGCGGCGAATCCCTCGGGATTGCGATCAGGGCCGGAAAGCGGGGGCGAAGCTTCCGAATCTTTACTTCTGCGAGCGCCGGTCGGAGCGGGCGCAACGCATCTGGTTTTTAAGCTGAAGAGCTCCGGCGAACCTAGTATGCGTCTGACTAACCGCTCCGCTGAACGTGTCGGCCCGTCGGGTTCTTGGTGGCGCCACGCATTATGGTTCCCGTTCAAACGTAAAACGGCTAAAACGACTTTTATCCAAGGTCGACTTCTAAGGTTAGGAGTCCAACCTCGCTCCGCGACGAGACGTCGCTACGCGACGCCGCCGGCGGGGGGAGTTTACCCGGCGCTAAAGGACCGGGCTAGGCTCGAGCCGTCGCTGACGCGACTTAAAACGATCAATCTGATTAGTAGAGTCTCGGATCTACGCGTAAGGTGCGATCGACTGAGCAACCACACCGCTGAGCGGTTCGGGTCTGGTTGAGTTGATGAGTCGCGCGAGCGACGCATTTGAAACTAGGCGGCACTTCAGTGCCGGGACACTCCGCTGGAAAGATTTCCGTCGCGACGTTGGACCCGAACCAAAAACGTTTTTGGCGCGAAGGCGGCCACAATCCGCCACCCAAGCCGCGGCGGTTAGGATCAAAGGGCTGGGAGCCGCCTGTTAAATGCTATCGCGGCAGCGTAGTTGTTGAAGACCCACTAAGCCGGCGCTTTTGCAGATTACCGATTACAATCCTTGTTTCACCAGTGACGTCTGACCTATCGAAAGAGAGCATGATCCAAGCTGCACTTTCGCCGGCTGAAATCCTGCGTTGGTCGCAGCGCGACCTGCGTGGAACGACGGTGGTTGTCTTCGACATCTTGCGCGCAACCTCCTCCATGATCACCGGACTAGCGCACGGCGTGCTCGCCTTGCTGCCGGTCAGCACCGTGGAAGAGGCTCTGGCGAAAAAGGCGATGGACCAGACGCTCGTGCTGGCCGGAGAACGAAGCGGCTTGCCGCCGGCCGGCTTTGATATCGGCAATTCGCCGGAAGAATTTATCGCGCTCACGGGCAAACAGGTAGTAATGACAACTACCAACGGAACGCTGGCGGTGCAGAGCGTGCGGCACGCGGGCGAAGTGCTGATTGCTTCGCTGCTCAACATCGACGCGGTCGCAAACCATCTTTTCCGTTCCCGTCCGAAGGAGCTCCTGCTGGTTTGCGCTGGAACGGGTGAGGAGTTCAGCCTGGAAGACGCTATCGGGGCAGGCGCGCTCGTCTCGCGACTTTCCGACGACGAGTCCGGATTGTCCGACGCCGCCGTGGTTTGTCGCGCGCTCTACGAAAGCGCGGAAAGCGATCTGGAAGAATGGTTGCGCTTCAGTGCTAACGGACGCGCCTTGCAGAAAATCGGCAAGAGCCAGGATCTGCGCGATTGCGCCCAGCTGTCCGTCTATCCCGTGGTGGGAGTGCTGCAGGAGAATGCGGTCGTGCTGCTCAAAAGCTGAAGCCGGCTGCCTCAGGCTGAAAGGCCGGCTCGGGGCCGCCGGTGGGACGCCGGCCAAGCTTGGCCCGCCGTAGCCTTGGGACGCGCGGGCCTGCCCGCCCTTGCCTTGGCGACGGCGGGAGAATACTTAGAGCTTGAGCGAAGATCGGACCGGACTTACCCTGGAGCGCTTTTCGATGTCAGAGCGGAAGAAGGTCATCATCGCGGTTGTCGGTTCGATCCTCCTTCATTTCCTGATTATCGGCGGAATTACGGAGATCAACGCGATTCTGCCGCAACCTGCCCCCGGATCTGCACCTGCCGTTGAACAATTGCCGGAGATGACCATGCTGGACGCTCCACCGGCAAAACCGCAGGAACGGCAGTACGTGCGAACTAACGACGACCAGAAAACCGACCAGAAGCCGCTCGATCCCGCTTTTGAGTCGGATAAGGACACTGCCGCGGCTTCGGAGCAGCCGGCGAAAGGCACCGACCCGGTACCTACGCAGGACGGCCGGGATTTGAAGGGCCTGACTTTTCGGGACGAGGATTTCTCTTTGGATACCAAGGGCCAGGACTTCTCGCGGATCCCGGAACAGCAGGCCTCGTCGCAGAGTGCGCCGACGCCGGCCCCAACGCCGACGCCCTCGCCAACTCCGACTCCGCGGCCGACGCCCTCGCCGCAAGCGACTCCGGAAAAAGAAGAGTTAGCCTTGTTGCGGCCGACGCCGACGCCGCTCCCGACGCCGAGTACGGCGGCAAGAGCGAGCGCGGTCAGACCCAGCCAGGGAGCACCACGGACGGCTTACCGGCCCCAATCGATGCTTAACCGCATGCAGGGAAGTATTTCCAACCGCGGCCGGTCCGCCGTTGGCGCGATCGGCACTCCGCAAGGCCGTTTTCACAAAGCCGTCGAGGATGCGATCGGATCTCTCTGGTATCGCTACGTCAGCCAACATTCCGACCTGATGAATGTCGGGACGGTGCAAATCGTCTTTCAGGTGCAACCGAATGGGAAGGTGGTCAACACGCGCGTGGTGAGTAACACCTCTGACGCCGGACTTGAGAATTTTTCAATTCAGTCGATTCTCGACGCTGAAATTCCGCCGATGCCGCCGGAGTTAGCAGCCGTGGTGCAAGGAGAGGGAATGGAGTTCACGGAGAGTTTTGCAATCGTACCACGCTGATGCCGTAGCGGTTAGTCAACTGTTCTGCTGCCGAGTGAAGAGCGTACGCCTATGCCTCATCTAGCTTTATTTGATAGCGCCACTGATTTCTTCGTGAAAGGCGGACCCTTCATGTGGCTGCTGCTGGTCTGTTCCTTTGTGGCGCTGACGGTTATCCTGTTGCGATTGATCGGCCTGCGGCGCCGGGCAGTCGTCCCCGCGTTGGTGGAACGCGAAATTCACAGCCTCAAACCGGGTGAAAAGCCGGAGCATCTCCGACGCCTGGTGCAGGACGACGGCTCGGCTTTGGCCCGCATCGTGTCCGTAGCGGTGCGCCCGTATAACGGCAGCAAGCAAGAGACGCAAGAAGTCGTTCAGTCCCGCGCCCGGCAAGAACTGGTCCGCATGGAAAGCGGGTTGTTCGTCCTGGAGATCGTGGTTGGGATCGCCCCTTTGCTGGGACTGCTCGGCGCGGTCGCCGGTCTGGTCCGGGTGTTTGCGAACATTGGCTCGGGGGCGATGTCGACGAGCGACTTGCGCGGCATCGCTGCCGGCATCGGGGAGGCGTTAAGTACCACGATCGTGGGATTGGCGATCGCCATTCCGGCCCTGATTGCGTACACCTACTTTTCGCGACGGGTGGAGCGGCTGGCAGTGGAGATGGAAGCTCTGCTGACCGACCTGATTGAAAAGACCTACCAACCGGCCCGCGGAGTTGTGCAAGCAGCAGAGACGGCGCCCTACGAAGGAATCGCGCGATGAGGTTTCACGTCCGGAGACGGCGTAGCCCGCAGATTATCATCGTTTCGCTAATCGATATCTTTGCGATCCTCGTTATCTTCTTCATCGTCACCACAACCTTTAAGACTGCGCAGTCGCAGCTCTCCATCAACCTACCGGAATCCCGTTCCGCCAGCCAGAGTCAAACACCGAACGAGCCGCTGGTCCTTGCCATCACGTCCGAGGAGAAAATCTACCTCGGCAGCAATGCGATCGGCAAAGTGGAGGACCTGGTTCCGGCTTTGAAAGAGGTGAAGGAGAAAACACCGGATCGCCCTCTGGCAATGAGCGCTTCCAAAGAAGTGTCGTTTGGGTTTCTGGTGCAGGTGCTTGATGCGCTTAAGGACGCAGGCATAAAAAATCTGCCGACCTTCACGCAGCCGAAAGAGGCTAAATGATTCGCGAGATCATCACTTACGGGAACCCCGTGCTGCGGATGAAGGGACAGCGGATCGGCGACGTCGACGATCACATCCGGACGTTAGCGGCAGACATGCTCGAAACTCTCCATGACGCAAACGGCGTCGGGTTGGCCGCGCAGCAGGTCGGTGAGGCCGTTCAACTGACCGTCGTCGACGTGAGCGAGGCCGAGAGCAGACCCAGCCGCATGTGGATCGGAGGGCAAGAGGTTGACCCAAAGGAACACATGCCGCTCACGTTGCTGAACCCGGTCGTCGAGCTAGGTGACTCGGTTGAGCCTGGTTCCGAGGGATGTTTGAGCTTTCCCGAAATTTCGGCAGAGATCACTCGGGCGTCCCATGTGCGCGTGAGAGCGCAGGATCTGGAAGGGAAGACGGTCGAGTTCGAAGCGGAAGGGCTGCTGGCGCGGGCGGTTCAGCACGAGACCGATCATTTGAACGGAATTCTTTTCATCGACCGGATGTCTTCGGCCACGAAAGCCTCCTTGGCGGGCAAGCTGAAAAGGATGGCCGGGAAACGAAGCTAACCCCGGCAAGCCGCCAGACACTCCCCGCAGAGAAGGTCTGGCGCAAGATAGACTAACTCTCCTCAGACGAGATTGTCGTCGCTGCCTGGATCAAAACCGGAGTCGACGTTGGTGTCGTCGAATCCCTGATCCGTGAAGTCCGTGCCGGCATCCGCGTAATTGGTGTCGGGATCCGGATCAAAACTCTGGCCGGCATTCGGATCGCCGAAGCCTTGACTGGCGCCGGTATCGGAAGGCTCCGTTCCGTAATAGTTGTTCACGATTTCTGTGTTGCCTGAGTCGATCGTGCCTCCGCCAAACCCACCCTGCTCGTTCATGCCCGATCCAAAAGGCCCGGCGTTGTGGCCAATCAGATTCTCGATTCCTTGAAAAAGGAGAGAACCGCCGGCAACTCCGGCGGCGGTGGCGAGAGCGCTTTTCAAGAATCCACCGCCGGCGTTCGGCGCCATGCCGACGGTCGAAGGGTACGGTTGCATGCCGGGATTCTGCGGGGGCGGAGCGTACCGTTGCACCGGTTGGGCGGCCGGGGCCGGTGGGGGCGGAGGATTGGACCCGCTCTGGGGCGAGTGACCGAAAAGATTGGAGAGGAAACCGCCGGACTTGGGCGAGGCCTCCTTGGTCGCGGCAAGCTGGTGCTCGAGGTCAGCTATCCTCGACTGGGCATTACTCAGCGCATGCTCTTGCACCAGGACAGCCTGCGTCATCAGGTAAGGCGCGGCTGGGTTCTCGGAGACCCGCGCCCGAATGAAAGATTCTGCTTCCGAGTCCTTCGGACTGGTGTCCGCGTTGCGTAAGCGGTCGTACAAACCTTGAATTAGTTTTTGCTCTTCGGGAGTCATGGATTAGACCTCTGGTTAGGTTCGACATCGTGCAAGGGATTTCGTTTGAAGGATGGGTTTGGGATGGGCGTGCGGTTTCGTCGAACCGGCTTCGGACGGATGCACTTGAAAGCAGCGCGCTGACGTGGTCTCCTGAACCAAGTTTTTCCTGATGGCTACTTATTTGGGGGGACCGGTGTGATCGGCGGTCCAGGGCAATCTTGAATCTGTCCACGCTGGAGCCCACGGAAGCCAGTATCGCCTGGCTCCCGGCCAAGTCGCCCGCGCGCTTGTATCTGGTCCTGCTCGGGATCGTCAGCCTGTTCTATGTGAGCACCGCCCGGGCGCCGAAGTTGTTCGATCAAATCGATGGACAATACGCGGGGGCCGCTCGAGAAATGCTCGCAAGCGGTGATTATCTTGTCCCCACCCAGGACGGCGTACCTCGCCTGCAGAAGCCGCCGTTGACCTATTGGCTGGAACTTGCCTCATTCCGGCTTTTCGGGGTCAGTGAATTCGCGGCCCGCTTTCCGCTGGTTCTGGTGACCATCGGCTGGTTTCTGGTGACGGGCGCCTTGGGCTGGCGTCTGAGCGGACGGTTGGAGGTTGGCGCCCTGGCGGCGCTGATGCTGGCCACGTCACTTGGCTCTTATCTCTTCACCCATTTAGTCATGCCCGAACCGCTGCTGGCGCTGACGATGGCCAGTACGATGTACTGCCTCGTGGCGGCGCAAGGAGCCTTAAACCCGAGAAGAATCGACAGGTGGCTGCTGGCGGCCTGGGCTTGCATGGCTTGCGGTGCGCTGACGAAGGGCTTGCATGCCGTGGCGTTCCCGCTCCTGGCTGCAGGGCTTTCCGCTCTCATCCGGCCGGATCTCCGTCCACTGTGGAAAAGGTTTGCGCTGCGACCGCACGGTTGGGCGATCGTTGCCCTTGCCTTGGTCCCCTGGTATGTCGCCATGGAGGTCCGCTATCCGGGCTTTTTGTTGGAGCATCTCTGGAACGAGCAGATCGGTCACATCTACAACCACCGCTGGCCGCCGGACAGCGACCGAGTCCCCCTGCTGCTTTTCTGGTCTGAACATCTCGGCTTTTTTTTGCCTTGGACCGCTTTTCTGGCGGTTTTTGCCGGCACCCTCCTGCGGCGGATCCGAGTGCCCGGCGCGTGGCGCCGCGGTGGATGGCACTTCCTGTGGCTCTGGTTGCTGGTGAACAGCGTCACGATCATTTTTTCCAGCATTCAAGACTACTATCTGCTGGTTTCCTGGCCGATCCTGGCGATCGGCGCGGCCGAAGCTTTTACCGCCCAGGAGCAAACGGTGCGGGTCTGGCGGGTTTCCGGGATTGTTCTGGCCGTGTTCGGGATTGCTGGCTTTCTCCTGGCGTGGCGGCTGGCGCTGCTTTCCCAACCGTCTCTTCCGCCGGTCGCAGCGGAGTCCGGGCACACCACGTCAGCGGCGCTCGGAGGATCGCCGGTAATCGGGTGGATCGGCCGGATGCTTTGGGTGGCCGGCGCGATTTGCGGTAGCGCCGGTGCAATCGTCTACGGGGTGGCGCGACGCAAGCTAGTCCACTGGATCGTGGCGACGACGACTTGTTGCGCTTTGAGTCTGCTTGCGTTGAGCGCTGGTGGTCTGACGGCGCTGCAGGATGAGTTCTCCTGCTATCGTCTCGCGCGAGCGATCCAGCAGACCGCATCCGGACCGTACCAGGTGATTTGCGCGTGCGAAGCGAACGATCTGACCAGTCTCTTCTTCTATCTTCCGCACCAGGTGCACTGGGTGCACGCCAACCCCGAAGCGGAATTTCCCACGCGGGTGTTGGGGCTGGGGCGCGCTTTGTATCTGAGTGAAGATGACGTCAAAGCGGCCTGGGCCAGAGCGGATCAATCCACCTACCTCATCATCCCTGCGGCCCAAGCCGACACCTGGAGAAAAATTTTAGGGGCGGCACCGGACGCTCCCGGACAAAGTATCTGCTGCGGACCGCACCTCCTGCTCATGCGATTACCGGCGCGAGCGCAGATCGCCGGCAGCTTATCTCGATGAAGGCTACAGCGCTTTCTATCCAGCCCGGTAATTGAGACTGACGCTGCGATATACTTCACTGTTCCGCTCGGCCGAGTAGAAGAATAATTGGATGCTGCTGGCCGGTTGCTGCCATCGGTAACCGACAACCGTCTCCATAATATCGCCGGCCGGCTTTTTATCCTTCGCCAACACCACCGGCGGACCGTATTTTGCTTCAAGCCGTTTTCGGGCGCTGTTCAAAAATTCTTCGTAAGCGGGCAAGTCCCAGCTAGGTTCCTCGTACTGCAGTTCGACTTCGACCAGCGTTTTGTTGGAACCGAAATAAATGATCGTCCTTTTCAGAGCCGGCTGTACTAATTCCTCAATGGTCCAGGCTTCGCGGCCTTGAACGACGTCGCGCCCCGAAATCTTTGCGCCAGCGTGCGTGATGACTTGCTCGATTTGCTTCTGCGACTCGGCCCAGTAAAGCCCAAACGGCGGGTTGATCTGTTCAGCGGAGCCTTCGCTTCCTTGGGCGCAGCACAATGCGGCAAGGGACCACCAGCCGACCAGGATTGAAAGCACACGCATGGGGCGGCAAGCTTAGGAGGGTTCTGGAGGAAGGGCAATGCTCCCGACGCGATCTTGTTGTTCCGGCCAGGCCGACGGCCTAGCGAGATACTTGGCACGACTCGGCGAGGCTTATATATTCGCCCCATGCGGCCGCTCCTGTCTCATGCTAAAGCGACTGTCTAATTGGCTTCGCGGCTTCCTGCACCTGGCAGTTGGTGGGCTGGAACGAAAGCGTCCGGAAGCCTTGCTGGAGCTCGAGAAAGAAAATCTGCGCAAGCAATTGCTTCAGTATAACCAGGGGCTGGTGGCCCATTCAGCATTATGTGAACGGCTGATGGGACAGGTTCGAAAGCTGGAAGAGGACGAACAAGCTTTGCGGGCCAGGGTAACTGCTTTTCTGGAAGTCGGTGATCGGGAAGCTGCCGGACAAGCGGCCTTGCGCCACGAAATGAGCGAACGCGAGCTTGCGGAAAACCGGCTCCAGTTGCAACAAGCGGAACAGACTTACCAGGAACTGCGCAAAGTGCGCGACCTGCATTTTAAGAACGCGCAAGCCAAGCTGGAGGGATTACGCTTTGCCCTCGACGAGCTCAAAATCAGAAAAGCGACGGCGGACCTGGCCGAAATGGCGAGCGGCCTGGTGACCCAGGCGGGTGGCCCGGCCGATACGCTTGGGCGACTCCGGACGATGATTGAGGAAGATCCCAGCTTCCGCTCTTCAAGTGAGACTCGCCACGCGCTTACCGTCGCTTTGGTGAATCCCGGCCGAGGTTCCAGCCTGTACCAAGAGAAGAACTCGTCAAGAG
>JAVHMZ010070462.1:0-11134 GCA_034782995.1 Amazona versicolor | reverse complement strand
ACAACAAATAAGCTGCTCGGAGTCATCACCGCCGGACAGAAACGATCGGAGGAGCCATATTCCAACTCCGACGTGCGCATCCTTTCGTCGGTCGCGGCGCAAACCGGGCTTGCGCTCGAGAACGCGCAGTTAACTGAGTCGATCGCTGCGGAGATGGCGCAGCGCGAGCGATTGGCGCGCGAGGTCGAGATCGCCCGCGAAGTGCAGGAGCGGCTCTTCCCGCAGAAGCTGCCTGCTGTCCAGGGCTTGGACTATGCCGGCATGTGCCGGACCGCGCTCGGCGTTGGTGGGGATTACTACGACTTTCTTTCCTTACCGGGTGGCCGCTTCGGTTTCGCAGTGGGAGACGTGGCTGGAAAAGGCATCTCCGCCGCTCTCCTGATGGCCAGCTTGCAAGCGATCCTACGCGGGGAAACGCTGCATGCCGGCGATAACCTTGCGGAGCTGATCGAGCAACTCAATAAGCGCGTGTATGAAGCGTCTACAACGAATCGCTACGCAACGTTCTTCTATGCCCAGTACGCGCCGGAGACGCGGAAGCTCGATTATGTAAATGCTGGTCACAACCCACCTGTCTTGCTGCGCCGAAATGAGGCTGATTGGAATATCCGGCTTCTCGAAGCCAGCGGAACAGTCGTCGGTCTTCTGCCTGTCACCAATTACGAGCAATCCACACTCGACTTACTCGCGTGAGATTACCTGGTTGCATTCACGGACGGCGTAAGCGAGGCCATGAATAATGCCGACGAGGAATGGGGAGAAGAACGATTGAATGAGACCGTGCGCGCCTGCGCCGAATCCTCTCTCACCGCCGAGCAAACGATGCGACGCATTCTCAGCGCCGCTGACACTTTTGTGTCGGGCGCGAAGCAGCATGACGATATGACCTTGGTTGTGATGCGCGTTCTGTAGTGCCCCAAGTTACAGATTGGGTCGAGCGCCGCGGAGAGGATTTGGTGACCGCAGAACGGCCTTTTCGCGTCGTGGGCGCGAACTGTTACTCCTTTGGGTTTTCCGGTGCAGAGGAGCAGGGTAGCGTACTCGATTTAGCCGAAGAGTTTGGATTTAACGCCCTTCGGATATGGGCTTTTCTCGATGCCGAACCGAACGCGGCGGTGGCGTTTCAGGAGTTCGTGCCGGGAGCTGACAGGCCCCGGATCCGCGAAGGTCCTGACGGACTCGAGCGCCTCGACCGAGCGGTTCATCTGGCGGGCGAACGCGGGATCCGGCTGATTCTCACGCTGACGAATTACCATTCGGATTACGGCGGCATGCCGCAATATCAGCGCTGGTTGGGTTTACCTGGATTACATGATTTCTATCGCGACCCGGGCGCGCGAGCGGTTTTTCAACAATGGATCGACGCACTCACAATGCGGGCCAACCGAATGACCGGACTACGATATGCAGATGATCCGGCCATTCTTGCTTGGGAGATCGGCAACGAGCCCCGGTGTGATCCGCGTCCTGATGGCGCGGAACTCTTGGTCGATTGGCTCGGGGAGATGAGCCGTTTCATCCGGCACAGAGCGCCGCGTCAACTGATCGCCGCCGGAGACGAGGGGTTTTTCTGCCGTCAGGGCGCCGGTTCGAATTGGCTATTCGACGGATCGTGTGGAGTAAGTAGTGAGAAGATTCTCGGCATCTCCGACATTGATTTCGGTGTTTATCACCTGTATCCGGATCAATGGCTGCCTTCCGAAGACCCGGTTGCGTGGGGGCAAATGTGGATCAGCGAACACGCGGCTGCGGGACGGCGCGCCCGTAAGCCAGTGATCTTGGAAGAATACGGCGCGCCGCCGTCGCCCGCTCGCGATTCTATTTATCGCGGGTGGCTCGAACATGTAGAAGATTGCCGGACTGCCGGAGATCTGGTGTGGCGTATTGGTGGCGCGACTGAGGGAGATCCGTATCTGCTTCGCGCGGTAGCGGATGCTCCCGCTGTGCGCGAGCATGCATTGCGATACCAGCGAGCTTTCTAGCTCACCAAACGCGGCATGGATCCGGGCGAACCATGGCGTCACCGACCTTGCAGCCGAACGCCCTAGCGAACTCCGGCAGGTTGGACACGACGCCGTTCACTCGAAACTCGAGCGGTGAATGAGGATCGGTGAGCGCAAGATCTCGTTTCTGTTCCGGGCGCACGTCTCCGCACGCCCATTGCGCCATGCCAACGAAGAAGCGTTGATCCGGTGTATAGCCATCGATTGGCTTCAGGTTCTGCCCATAAGTCGCGTGCTTCCAAGCCAAGTAGGCCAGAAGTGTGCCGCCTAAGTCAGCCACATCTTCTCCGAGCGTGAGTTTACCGTTGATCTTGATATCGTCCACCGCTGTGTATCCAGAGTATTGTGTCGAAACACAATCGGCGCGCTTCTGAAATTCGTTCGCGTCGTTGGGCTGCCACCAATCCTTAAGATTGCCGGCAGCGTCGAACTGCCGGCCCTCGTCATCAAAACCGTGCGTCAATTCGTGACCGATGGTAGATCCGGTGTTGCCGTAATTGGGCGCATCATCGAGCTTGGGATCGTATAGCGGCGGTTGTAACACTCCGGCCGGGAAATTGATGTCGTTCATCTGCGGATTAAAGTATGCGTTTATCGTGGGCGGCGTCATGCCCCATTCGGTGCGGTCGAGTGGTTTGCCAATCTTCGCGAGCTCGCGCCGCATCTCGAACTGAGAGCCGCGCCGGACGTTTCCTCTATAATCATTTCGCTTCACCTCGAGCGCGCTGTAGTCGCGCCAGTGGTCGGGATAACCGATTTTGTTGACGATCGCGTGTAGTTTGAGCAGAGCTTGTTTGCGGGTTTCCTCACCCATCCAGGGGATCTGCTTGAGATCGTTCTCCATCTCTCGCTCAATGTTCTGTGTCATCGCGAGCGTCCTCGCCTTGGTCTCCGGCGTGAACGTCTTTGCAACGAAAACCTTGCCGAGTTCTTCGCCGAGGTTCTGATCGACTTCGCGCACGCACTTGCGCCACCGCGGCTCCATTTCCGGCGTACCCCGGAGATACTTCTGGTAGAAATCAAAGTCAGCTTGCTCAAATGCCTTTGACAAATGAGGCGCCGAAGCGCCCAAGAGATCCCAACGCAGGAACGCCTTCCAGTCTTCGATCGAGCGGGACTGCAACTGATGTTCGACTTCCTTGTAGTACGCCGGCTCTGTGACATTGATTACGCGCGTTTCGTCCGGCACGTGTAGTTCCCGATAGAGCCCCTCCCAGTCATACGACGGAGTGAGCGCGCGCAACTCGGACCGGCTGAGCTTATGGAAAAGCTTATGCGGGTCCCGCAGCTCCACGCGGGTCAGTTCGGATTGGGCGAGGTCGGTTTCCATTGCCATTACCTGTTTCGCGTGTGTCTGGGCCGCGGCTGGCGTTTCTCCCGCGAGCGTGAACATGCGGGCGACATGAGCCACATACTTAGCCCGGATCTCGATCGACTTCGGATCGGTCTTCGTGTAGTAATCGCGATCCGGTAAACCAAGTTGACCGCGGCCAGCGAACGCGATCACATCTTGCGAGTTTGCGAAATCCTGGTTCGAGCTGAAACCGAACAGCGCCGCCTCTCCGATGCCGGCGGCCTTCTCGGAGGTGAGCACGCGCGAAAGGTCCTGCACACTGGTGATCTTTCCGATCGCATCCAGTTGCGGCTGAATCGGCTGGACACCGGCCTTTTCGATCGCACCCGTATCCATGCAAGCGTGGTAGAAATCGCCAATCCTAACTTGAGCCGCGCTGCGTCCCGCGCCTTCCTTTGCGGCTTCTTCAAGCAGCCCCCAGAGAAACTGCTCATTGTCGTACCCCAGTTTGGTGTAGACGTCCCAGTGCGATCGATCGGCCGGGATTGGATTTTTCCGGATCCAACCGCCGCAGGAAAACTGGTAGAAGTTCTGGCACGCGGAAACCGTTGTGTCCATCGACGAAGTGTCGAGGCTGGGCGAGTAGGGTAATTGCGAAATCGGCTGCGCTTCGAGCGAAGCAGCAAGGAAAACAAACGGGAGAAGACGTGTCCGGAGCATTCGTAAGCAGCATTACAGCACAGAGGCCTGCGGGTCTATGCACTCTGTGCGCAGAGAATTTTGATCGAAAATGCGCGTTTTTGGGCATTACACGTGTATCGTCGGCAGGTGAGAGCTAAGTTCTTCTCAGCTGAGCCTAGTCCATCCGAACCAGCGGGGAACGCGCTTCAAGTATTGCTTGTAGGCGGTGCCGCGCGATCTTCGCAGATGCGGTTCTTCCAGAAAAACGACAACGATATGGAAACCTAGCCAAAGGGTTATCCCGTAAATCAGCAGGATGAAGGAAGCAAACGCGATGGCTTGCCCGATTACAGCGAGTAAAACACCTACGTACATCGGGTTTCGCGAATAACGATAGAGTCCTCGCTCGACTAACTTACTCGGTTCTTGTCCGATCAAGTACGAGAAATGCCGGGTGAAGAAAATAGCTGGCGTCCCACCGGCGCTAAGAAATCGCAAGAGACATAGTAGGTAAATCAAGACGCCGACGGCGACGAAAAGCCATCCGAGTTGCCAGAAACCGCTCATCACGTGCTGGCCGCCGACGATCAGCTGAGGTAGCCAGCAGCCTAGAGTGCCGGGTGCTAGGAGCGTGAACATCAGACCGCGGAGCCAAAGCATAATTTAGAAAAGGAGCTTGAGCGCTAACTGCAGGATGCGCGGGTCGGATGTGCCGGTTACTCTTCCTAAAATGTTGGCGAGATTAAACCACTCGTCCAGAGTGTGAGGTGCGGTGGCATTGGGATCCTTGATCGTGTCGGGGCGGCACCCGGCGAAACTATTGCCCATCGAAAACCGAGTCCGGCGGGATCGATCCATTTCCTACCGTTACCGCGAGAGGCAGACCGCTGTTAATGGCGGCAATGCCGGAGAACTCCCAACTGCCCAGCGTGTGTCCGACGAACCCGGGCTGCGCGTTGCAGAAGGGCAGGGGGTAGACAAAGTTAGCAGTGACAATGTGCCTGCGTAGGTGTTCTGGGGCGTGCGATAGCGCTGCGATCCGAAAGGATGTGGGGTTCATCGGTTACTCGAAACAGTTTGTAAAGCATACAACGAGTAATGGCTACGCTTTGTTCCGATTGCGCGGAAAGCTTTTTGCAGGAACGAACTGCCAAGGTCTTCGCGCGATATCGGACCGAGACAGGCGTCGAGATATATGGCAGAAATGGTACGCACAAAGACTTCGGCTTGCGTGATACCTCGCATTACCTGGTGCCCGTGCTGACGTGCAGCAAGCTCCATCAGAATCGCGTTTACTTGAGAATGCTTCGCCGATGACGAGAACGCATCGCGAGCCGGCGCGAAGTTGTATGCGCGCGATGCGCTACTCTGTTGAACTCAAGCGGAGAACATAGAGTACATGGAACCCGACGCGATCGTCAGAACTATTGAACATCAAACCTGGCTCGAGCCTGCCGAAAACGCTTTGAAGAAAACGCTGGACACGGCTTTCGCAGCGGACAACAAAGTGGGCAAACCGGTCGAAAATGCGTTGCATGGCGTGTGGCTGGGCCACGCCGTTCACCCCGCCCTTACCGATGTGCCGACGGGCGCGTGGACCGTTGCGCGTGTATTGGACTTAGCCGAGGAGTTTGGCGCGAAACAGTTTCGCGCGGGCGCCGATGCTGCAGTCACGATCGGGCTGGCGGGCGCGGTAGGCGCGGCTGTAACTGGGTTAACCGATTGGAAAGAAATTAGTCAGGAAGGGCGGCGTGTCGGGATCGTGCACGGCATGCTGAATTTGTTATCGGCTGGCATGTATCTCGGGTCGGCACTCTTGCGGAGTAATGGCAATCGTGGAGCGGCGCGAGCTTTGGCCTATGCCGCCTACGGAGTGACGGCGGGCTCGGCATGGCTGGGCGGTCATTTGGTTTATGCCAATCAGGAGGCCGTGGAGCGAACGGCGGGCAGAGTGCCTCCCCAAGATTTCGTGCCGGTGATGCCGGTCGCGGACCTTATGGAAGGCAAGCCGCATCGCGTGGCGCATGAGGAGTATCCTTTGGTGCTGGTGAAACGCGGAGAGCGCATCTTTGTGCTTGCGGATCACTGTAGTCACCTAGGTGGGCCGCTGTCGGAGGGTGAAGTGGAAGGCGACTGCATTCGATGCCCGTGGCACGGATCTTTGTTTTCGCTCGAGAATGGGCGCGTTTTGGAAAGTCCGGCGACGCGACCGCAGGCGGTTTTTGAAGCGCGCGCGAGGAACGGCCAGGTTGAGGTGCGGTTACGGAAGGATACGGGGTCGGCGGCGGGGGCTCGGGCGTAAATGAGTCGTGAGCGCGAATCCGGAGAGTGATCGCTCTTCGAGATCCCCAGGCATGACCCAGCAGAGCGATCTGGAACGCGCGTGAGGTACCCGTGGCGAACGAGAGATTCTCCCGCTTATGTTGCTCAGGCATCGGATGTCGTTGATCGACCGCGTCCGAGTGATCACGATTGGCTCGAACTTAGTCCTCAATGCGTTGTTACTTTCAGACACGAAGCAGGATTTAGCCGAGGGGCGGTATGATCGCGCGATCGAAGAAGCGCAAAGGGCTCTGGCGATTCATCGAGCCGCAAAAAACACACTCGCGGAGAAAGAAGATCTCAATACACTCGGACTCGCGCATCTTTACCGGGGAGACTATGACGCCGCACGCAGCGCCTTGGACACCACTTTGCGTCTCGATCGTGAGACGGACGATCAGATCGGTCAGATTGTCCGTCTGAACAACCTCGGCAACATCGACTATTTCCAGGCTAAGTATCTTGACGCGGATCGGCGGTACCGGCAAGCTCGCAACTTACTCGCACGAAATGCGAGTGCTCCTTGGGCAGCTCGTCTGCTGGCCAGAACTCTCGCCAACCAGGCCGTTTTGCTGCAGCGCATCGGGCAGTACGATGCCGCTCTGCAAATCTCGGATCAGATTCCTCAAAGCGCTTCCGTGAACGAGCGCGCTCAGATGCTCTCGAATCGGGGAACGCTGCTGCGCAGACTCCGCGATCCTTATGTGGCCTTAGAGTGCTATCGCGAAGCCACTCGTCTATTTCAAAGCCAACATCATGCGGACGGAGAAATCGGAGTACTTAAAAACGAGGGAATCGTTCTTGCATTAGATCTCGACTCTCCACGGCAAGCGCTGCCGATATTCAATCTTGCTTTGAAACGCGCCATTGAAACGTCAAATCGCCGCGAGATCTTGCAGGCTCGTCTCTACAGGGCAGAGGCTCTCCTCAGGCTTGGGCAAACCGAAGAGGCGAAGGCCGAAGCCGGCGCTGCGCTTCAGGCTGCGCGCGAGATGAAAAGCGTGGAGGATGAGTGGAAGGCACTTTTCCTGCAAGGCAGGCTTGATCCAGACCGGGCTCTGCATTTCTACCTGGAGGCGATTTCTCGAATCGAAGCAACGCGCTCCAGTTTGGAGTTACCTGCCATGAAGCGGGATTTCCTCGCGGATAAAAAGCAGGTCTATGATTCCGCCATCGAGCTAATGCTCAATGGCTCTCCGGAGGCGTTATTCGATATGTTCGAGCGATCACGCGCCCGATCGTTAGAACAACGATTTTCGCGCATTCCGCTTGCGGAGCTTCAACACCGCTTGGATACACGAACGATGCTGCTCGAGACTTGGGGGCGCGGGCACATGCATGCTGTTATGGCAATCTCACAGCATTCTGTGAAAGTAAGGAGCTGGCGAGGGCCGGACATACGTGGAATTGCACAGCTGACCGATCCGCAAATAACTCGACTGATCGTCGTTCCGGATGGCGATATTGAACGCGTGGCACTTGACACTGTTTCAGCTAATGATGGATCGCCGCTTATTGAGAGATTTGCGATCAGTTACCTTCCTGTTGCCGCCGCACTGCCGAAACCTGGCCGTCCGCTAAGATGGCGGCTACCGTGGGAGCACAATGCACTGGCACTTGCGGTCCCCGATGCCGGCCAGGGCCAGTCCGTTCTCAGTCACGCCATTGAGGAAGCGCAGGCGGTAGTGCTGAGCGGATCCGGAAGGTCAAGCGTTCGAATCGGACAAGAAGCCACGGCGGCTCTCCTCCATGCTCCCACTTATCCGATTGTGCACGTGGCAAGTCACGCGGTTACGAACCCATTCTCGCCAGAAGGGTCGCGTCTCTTGTTAGGTGATGGCCCTGTCTACTTACGCGAGATTTACGGTTGGAAATTAGATCAAGTACGCCTAATTACGTTCTCGGCTTGCGATACGGAGACCGGCGAGTATGTCGGTGGGGAGGGTGTATCCGGATTTAGCCGTGCCCTACTTGCTTCCGGCGCGCAGGCAACTATCACAACATTATGGCCCGTCGCGGACGGCCCTACCGCCGACTTCATGCGCACGTTTTATCAGGAGTTTCAAACCAAGCCTGCATCGGAAGCTCTCCGGTCCGCCAAACTACGATTTATGCGCTCAACGTCTCCGTTGAATCAACCTGGTTATTGGGCCGCGTTCATTCTTTCCGAAGACCCCGATGTCCAGGCCCCACGGTTCATTTCCTGGTGGATCATTGCCGGAGCGCTGCTTGTACTCGGTTCAGTGTGCGTTTATTCCTGGCGAGGGTGATGGTGAGGACGTGCTGCGGTCTACCTTAAACGCCATCATTTGAATTGGCGTTGGCGTCGTAATTCGTACGTAAGTTGCGCCGTTCAAATTCCCCAGCAATTCCGACGCTTCGCGAACGACGGAGTGGCGCGGACTGAGCGCAACGGTTGCGGTACTAAGAAGCGCATTCGCGGCCGAATACAACGACACGGTCGCAGAAACCGATGCAGGCGCGGGATTCTGCAGCGATAAAGCATTGAAATATTGTGAAGAAGCCGCCAGATTGAAAGTAGCGGAAGAATAAGGTTTTGTCGGAAAAATCGGAATGACGGCTGCGACCGCAGGAACCGAGCTCGGCGAATCATGAATCGCGCGAAGATAGGAATAGTATTCAACCTTCTCACCTCCGCTTTTCGAAACCCGAACACGCGTTCCGGTCAGATTCGCCGTCTGACTGAGCGTGAAATCAATTTCGTTCGAAGTAATAACCCGAACATTGGATAATTTCACTTCATTGACTTGGAGCTTTGTGGACGAGTCGAACCCGGATCCCAACACTTTTACGATTGATCCCGCCGGAAGTGTTCCCCCGCCCGGTTCAACCTCATTGATCGAAAGAGTTCCTCCGACCGTAAGAACGCCGGTATGAACCTCCTCGGGATATGTGCTTCCCTGAGGGTCGAGCCACCACGAAGAACTCGCGATGAGGCTCAGCGAGATAGTGCTCCCGATTTGCGTGTTCGGACTGACTTCCGCGGCGACAACATATAGGGGATAGTCGTCATCGGTTCCCCAGCTATTCGATGGAGAAAGACAGCGCACCATCAGCGTTGCGTTCGTGAACGTTGCAACGCCGCTCAAATCACCGGCTGGATTAAATGCGGCGATTCCCCGCAGAGTCGTAAGCGCCGGGTTGATCTTCATTACTCCCTTCCCACCCGAGATCGGCTTGGGCTCGGTTAGCATGGTTTTGATTTGGACAACCTGACCAGGAGGGATGACCGCATCATCCACGCGGATATCCACACCCGCCGTCTGCGCACTTACAAGCGAGCGGCAGAGAATAGCGAAAATAAAAGAGGATCTGAACATAAGTGATCTATTCTTTCGCGTTAGCGGGAGAGTACCGAAAATGTGCGACTGGCGACAGCGCAGCTATTTTGCCAGATGAGTCTAGCAGCTTCACCTGCCATCGAATCGTTTTGTTGGGAAGGAATAACCGTCGAACGTTTCTTGGAAGAGCAATGGATTGTGTCGAGGTGACTCCAGTCCAGAGCTGTTTTCCGTCAACTTGGAGAAGTTCGACGCGGAAACTTGAGCCGTTCGATCCTCCTCGCCAAGTGAGTTCTTGTGGCTCGGTCGAGACATCGCCCAACGGAGAAAGATCGGAGATAGAGGAAGCACGGAAAGTTTCTACTTCGTTCGAACGATCAAGTGCCTTGGGAGGGGCGGTATTTCGCCAGCTCGCCACTCCAATGGCAAGCACGATGGCAGCGGCGCAGGCTAGAGCTCCGGCCACCGTCATATTCCAATGACGCCGGGGACGTGTTTCAACTCGCAGCCCTTTTCGAACCCGTTGCTCCGTCCACTTGATCGCACCCTGCTCACTAGGTGTTACTTCGGGCCGCAGAAAACGAATCATGAGTGCGGCCTCGGCCTGACAGGCAGGGCAGTGAGCTATATGAGTCTTTACAGATTCGGACGCGGACCCTTCCACGAACGCCTGAATCTCATCTAGCGACAAACAATCTGCTTGCAGGAGACCTTCTTTTAACAACTCTCCGTCGCGCATAGGTATCTCGCTCTGGCTATTGATGCGCATGCCGGACGACATTGCGTGCGCGCCATCGGTCGGCTTCAGCTTTCAGCTTACGCCGAGCGCTCACGATAAAAGCCTTCGCGCCACTCGGGTTATTCAGCCCTAAGGTCCGTGTGATCGAATCTAATGGAACTTCGTCTACGTAGTGCAGAAACATAACGCGCATTTCAGTCTCGTCCAGTGAGCGTCGAATTAGACTACGAACCAGTTCATTGCGATTGCTTCGTTCCAATTCGGTGTGTGCGTCAGGCAAGCTGCTGGCCAACGGCTCGAGAAACTCTCCGTTCTCCTCGACCGGACGCGATGCGCGAGACCGCGCTTCGCTGAAGCAGTGGTTCCGGGCGATTGAGTAAATCCACGTGGCGAACTTCGAATCTCCTCGGAAGGAATCTAGATTGCGATAAATCTTCATAAAGACTTCCTGAGCCAAATCAGCAGCCCGCTCGCGATCTCCCGCAATCCGATAGCACCAAGCGCTGACGCGAACATAGTAGCGACTAAATAGCTCGTCTAATAAGCGCCGATCTCCAGATTCTTGATATTTAGAGATCAGTGCTTCGTCAGAGAAGCTCTCCATTGTTTCAGTATAGCGTCGCAATCTTGCGGTACTAGCAGGACCTACCCAATCTTTACATTGTCCTCATGATGTAAGACGCACCAATGCGATTCCCGGAACAGGAAAGCTCGCTTTTGCCTTCACAATTTCTTCACAATTATCTTGTTCTCCGGAGAGAGCGGCTCGATCCTACTCATTGAGATTGCTAAT
>JAVHMZ010070352.1:0-11139 GCA_034782995.1 Amazona versicolor | reverse complement strand
AAGCCGCTCTCCTCTGCGATCGCTGCTGCGCACTCGTGTTTCGCAAACAGGTCCCAATACAACGCTGCCCCGCCAACGGAGTGAGTGATCGAGTTGACGAGCGCGCGCGCGATCTCGGGTGCGTCTGCGATGCACGGTCCCAAGTAAGCGGCTCGTGATCCCGAGCGCGCGAGCGCGTAACACGGACCGCGCCGCACACCCCAACTCCGTTCGGCTAATCGAGAAAGCAGGGCTGAGCGAGACACTCCGAACGCTTTCTGGTCGAGACTGAGCGGTATCCGCTTCTCGCAAGGTTCTAGGTGCGATGATGTCCCCGGTCTTCCATACCGTTCAATTGGTTGTTCGGCCACAAATCCGAAGCTTTCGTAGAGCGGTTGACCTTGTTCGGTGGCGTCCAGCTTCAGAGTGCGAACCGAGCGCGCGTCAGCGAATTGCATTACGTGTTCAAGAAGGGCGGAAGCGTAACCTTTCCTCCGGTTGCGTTCGTCGGTGAGCACCATCCCAATCCATCCCAAGTGGGTTCCGTACTCAACAACGGTCGTCGTTGCTATGATGCGCCCGTCGCATTCTATGCCGAAACAGCCCTCGGGAGCGAGCTCGAGCAGCATGAGCCAGTCCTCGATGTTTTGGTTCCATCCGGCCGCGCGGACAAGTTCCATGGTGGATGATACATCGGGCGGTCTCAAAACACGAATTCTCACATGGGCACCTTTGGCCGACGCAGGCGACCATTAAATCATGTCTTCGCTCCATCCATTTCACGAGAGAGAACCACGCTTTTCGATCCGAGCTGTCCCGTAGAATGTCTCTGGATCACGCATATGGTCCCGTTGCAGACACGGGGGTCGATTCACTTACGGTAATTGATATAACGTGTACTACAACTCCTCTCCAACTCCGCGCTCCAGCGTCTAACATGTATCCTGCTGGTTCTGCTAGGCGGCACTTGAAACCGCTTTAGTAAAAATCGACGCACAATCGGTAAAAAAAAGTTGCTTAAAGACGTAAACCCTGGCCATGAGATGCTCGTCCGATACGCTTGAGAACGCTGAAGCCATATCGATCAAGGCTCGGCAAAAATCGAATATTAAGGGAGCGTCAATAATGGAAAACAACAGGGTTCTCCACCCGATGGGCCGCAGAGAACTCATCCTCAGGACAGCTGGAATCTTTTCGCTGTTCGGTTTAGGTGCCGCCGCGACGAAGTCAGCTCGCGCCGACAGCAGCACAGTCGTCTTGACGCCACAAGAAGAGAAGGGTCCATACTTTGTCGACTCACAGTTGGAACGCTCCAACGTTACACACGATTCAAAGACCAAGGTCGCTCAAGCAGGCTTGCGGGTTTTTCTTAACTTAAAAATAAATCAGGTCACGAGTGGCGTGGTGTCACCCCTCTCCGGAGCGCGTGTTGACATATGGGAAGCAAACGCTTCGGGCGTTTACTCTGACGAAAGCTCAGAATCTTCGGCGGGAACGGACTATCTCCGGGGCTACCAGATCACAGACTCGAATGGTGCGGTGAACTTCCTGACGATTTACCCCGGTTGGTACCAGGGCCGAACTCCTCACATTCACGCGATAGTGCGCCTCTTCTCGGGAACTTCAACCACATATACTTTTGAGACCCAATTTTTCTTCACTGACGCGCTCACCGCAAAGGTTTACCAACTTCCTCCATACTCCGCTCGGGCAGCGAGCCAAGACACCTTCAACACTACCGATCGAGTGTTCAATTACGCGGATTGCGATACCGGCGCGACAAGTGGGAATGAGCTGTTGCTCAGTGTGAAAAAGGGAAATGAACATTATCTTGTTGCGGATTATACCCTCGACCTGGACTTGACGGCGCCCGTTCCTACCTGTGTAGGCGTTTCAGACGGGGGGACCAACGAGGGCAATGGAGGCGGCCCTGGCGGCCCCGGTGGTCCTGGTGGTCCGGGTAGCCCTGGCTGAGGCGGACAGTGAGCAGCGGGCGGTCAAGAGAAGACAGATCCGTGGCCAATGGGAGCCGAAGCTGCCTGCAGGCAATTCAACTGCCCCGTTTGTTCTGACTACGTTTGCCTTTGCTATTCGAACTGCGCATACGTCCCGATAAACTTTGGACTGATGACCCTGTACACTTGGTCTCCTGGCTGGACAGTTGCACAGCGGGAACAACGGTCAGTGGCCTCAGGATTACTGATAGGTCCGAGCCCAAGTTGAGGGGCAGATCTGATATTAGAGCACAGAGTCGCACACCTTACCACGAGCAGCGTCGAGATCCTCTGGTACACGCACTAATCGCAATCCGTGCGCTCTTAGCCACAAGTTACTTCAGGATCAGACTACAAATCGAAGCTCTAACGGGAATCAGTCGGAGAGAAACTGTTTGTCCGTCAAAGAGAGAAGACGTGAGACCAGTAAACTGTCCCGATGATAACTAAATGATCCTGACGAACGTCTCTATGATGTGGGACAGTATCGAAGATTGTTCGAGATAACGGCACAAGAGAGAGCAGAATTAGCAAAGTGGGCGCAATCGCGAACACTGCCCGCAGGCGATGTCTTCCGAGCGCGCATCATTTTAGCTCTGGCAGATGGGTTGACGTGGGAGAAGATCGCGGCGCAGTTGAGCACCACCGGTCCGACGATTTGGCGGTGGAAGAAGCGATTCGAGAAAGACCGGTTGGCCGGACTGGAAGCGCGGCATCAGGGAAGCAAGCCGCGTGTTGCGACAGCGGCGGTGCAGGCTCGTGTGGCCCGCAAGACCACCCAGCCACCGACGGATGGAAGCACGCACTGGTCCTGCCGGAAAATGGCGGCCGCTTTGGGTTTGAGCAAGACTACCGTGCAGAGAATGTGGGCACAGGCTCGCCTCAAACCGCATCGTCTGGATCGGTACATGGCCAGCGACGATCCGCAGTTTGAGGAGAAAGCCGCTGACATTATTGGACTGTACATGCAGCCGCCCCAGCACGCGGCCGTGTTCTGCGTGGACGAGAAGACCGCCATACAAGCTCTCGACCGCCTGGATGCGAGGCTCCCGTTGTCGCCTGGCAGAGCGGAACGGCACGGCTTCGAATACTACCGGCACGGAACGCTCTCGCTGTATGCGGCGCTGGAGGTGACCACCGGCAAGGTGCAGGGGATGACTGCCGCGCGGCATACCAGCGCGGAATTCATCGCGTTTCTCAAAGGTTTAGTCGATCGGACTACCTGGGCCCAGGAAATCCATATCGTCCTGGACAATCTGTCCGCCCACAAAACCAAAGATGTGGAACAGTTCCTGAGCGAAAATCCTAAAGTCCGGTTTCACTTCACACCCACGTACTCGTCCTGGCTCAATCAGGTCGAGCTCTGGTTTGCCAAGATCCAACGCGACGTGATCTCGCGCGGTATTTTCACCTCGGTCGCGGATTTAGGGAATAAGCTGCGCAAATACATCCGGGTTTACTCGAAGTCTGCACGGCCGTTTCGCTGGACCTATACCGATCCCAATCGCAGAATCAAACCTAACAGAATCATCGGGACAGCTTACTAGTCTCGGTGAGACCCAGATCGGTTTTGCAGTCGACTCATAATTGCTCACAGACAAGATGCCGCCGCGCGCGAAACGCACTCGTTCAGAAAAGGTGAGATACGCTGTTCACGGATACAGATCATAGCGCACCCAGGTGGCCTGCGGCATATAGTCGAACGCTTGGGCGGTAGGAGGTGAGAGACTTGTCTTATGCGGCGTCTCATAGTCGCGCTGCTCTTGAGCAGTGCGCCGTTTTTCGGCTCCGATCAGGCCGTCCCGGTTAGCAAACTCCTCGAATTTCTCCGCTCCTCCATTCAGCAGAAGTTTCCAGATAAACAGGTGGCGCAGTATGTGGCGCACATGAAGCTGTCGGAGAAGCTCGATGAGCGCACGATCGAACAGTTGCAGGGCGAAGGGCTTGGTCCGCGAACCGTTGCGGCGCTGAAGGAACTGAGCGCGTCGACCGGCAATTTGGCCGCGCCCGTGATCGCCCCACCTAAGCCACAGCCGCCAGCCATCCCGCCTCCTCCGTATGAAGAAGAGCAGCAGGTGATCGGGGACATGACGGATTATGCGCTGAACTATACCAAGCGCCTTCCGGACTTTATTTGCACGCAGATTACACGCCGGTCAGCCGATCCGCACAGCCGCGACAGTTGGATCTCGCTCGATACCGTGGTTGCCAAAGTGTCCTATGTTGAAGGGCATGAAAAATACGAGCTCAAGTTGGTCAATAACACCGTGGTGGAGAACAAGTCCATCGAGCAGTTGAACGGATCCATCTCGACCGGTGAGTTTGGCAGCATGATGCACGAAATCTTCGAGCCGGCGAGTGGAGCGGAGTTTCACTTCGTGCGCTGGACAACGCTGCGCGGCCGGCGCACATATGTGTACAGTTACGAAATTGAGCAGTCGCGCTCCAAGTATTCAATCGATTTCGATCATAAGATGCGCGTCATCACTGCCTATAAGGGCTTGGTCTATGTCGATAAGAACTCGCATGCGATTACGCGGCTCACTGCTGAAGCAGTCAGCATCCCCGCGGATTTCCCGGTGCGAGCCGCTGCCACGCGCATCGACTACGAGTATCAAACGATCGGCACTCGCGACTTTCTCGTGCCTATGGTGGCCGAGATGAACATCCGGGACTCCGAAGTCGCCTTTCGCAACAACATCGAGTTCCGTTCGTATAAGAAGTTCGGTTCGGATACCAGCATCAAATACGATGTCGACGTCACGGGTATTGACAAGCCTGCGGACGAATCGAAGAACAAGGAAGAGCCACCCAAGTAGGGCCTGTCTGTGCACCCGGCTGGTGTACGCTAAGGACAAATGCGACTCCTTGTTGTCGAGGATGAGAAGAAGATCGCCGACTTCCTGCAGCGGGGTCTCGAAAGCAATGGTTACGCCGTCGATGTAGCCGGAAACGGACAAGCGGCGATCGGGTACGTCCACGATACCGATTACGACCTTGTCATTCTGGATTTGATGCTTCCGGATATGGACGGCATGAAGGTTCTCGAGCGAGTTCGCGCCCGGAAAGTGGGACCGCCCGTGCTGATTCTGAGCGCGCGCGGTCAGCTCGACGATCGCGTCAAGGGTCTTGAGTTGGGCGCTGATGACTACCTCACTAAACCATTCGCGTTTGTGGAGTTGCTCGCGCGCGTACGGGCTCTGCTGCGCCGCGGCCAGCCGGCTCCAGAAAAGTTGCAAGTCGGCGATTTGACTATCGATACGCTCCGCCGTAAAGTCACGCGTGAGGGAGAAACGATCGAGCTTGCGCCGAAAGAGTACGGAATTCTGGAATACATGATGCGCAACAAAGGGCGTCCGCTCAGCCGCACCATGATCGTCGAGCACGTGTGGGATATGGATTACGATGGGCTCACGAATATCGTCGATGTTTATATCCGGCATCTGCGATCGAAGATCGACGATCGCTATCAACAGAAGCTCATCCAAACCGTTCGCGGGATCGGATACTTGATCGACGCGCCCGAGCCGGCAGCGTCTAAACCATCTCCATTTACCTCGTTTGAACGGCAGGTGTAATGTCCAGCGCGAGCAGCTTAGGCCCGGTTTCACGCGGCTTAGCTCCTGCATCGCGCAGCGTACGCTTTCGACTGACGGCTAGCTACGCGCTATTCTTCACTCTTCTCCTTGCATTAGTATTGCTGGTTTTCCGACAGTTCCTTGCGCGAACGCTGGATGATCAGGTCCGTGCCGCGTTGAATCAGGATTCGGAAACGCTCAAAGGCTATCTGCGGATCGAAACAGGGAAGGACCGCTGGTATGTCGATAACTCGGATGATGAAGAAGTAGCGCTTGAAGTTCGGTTGCGCCGTGTTTTCTTTCTGGCCGATGCGAACGGAAACGAGATCGACATCTCAGAAACCTACAAGTCCCTCGGGGCCGATTCTAAAGATCTGATCCAATCGGTCATTCGCGGCAAGCAGACAATCTGGCGCGAGCGAGTGAACGAAAAAGGCGAGCACTTTCTGATCCGGTCCAGTTATGACAATGATCAGTATGCTTGGACCGATCACTCCGGCCAGTATCACGACAAACCCTTCTACTATGTCGCAATTGGCCGGCCGCTCAAAGCCAATCGCGATATTCTGCTGTCATTCACCTGGCTGTGCGTCGCCTTGGTTCCGCTCATTTCCATCGGTGGATGCGTTCTTGGTTGGGTGTATGCGGGCCGCGCGCTGTCGCCCGTGATGGAGATTGCGCAGACGGCGCAGCGCATCGGAGGATCGAACCTGAGCGCCCGCATTCCGACGCGCAACACAGGCGATGAGCTCGACTATCTGACTGAGACGTTTAACCGGATGATCGAGCGGCTGGAGCTCTCGTTCAATCAGATCCGTCAATTTTCCACCGATGTATCGCACGAACTGCGTACACCGATTACGGTCATCCGCGGTCAACTCGAAGTCGCGCTCTTCACCGCCAACTCGATCGAGGAATACAGGGAGGCTATCGTTGATTCGCTACATGACGTCGAGCGCCTGTCCGCAATCGTGCGCGCGCTGCTGCTGCTTTCGCAAGCAGAGACGGGTCAAGTCATTCTGCAGAGGTCGCGCTTAGATCTTAGTGCGTTACTGAAGGAACTCGTCGATCAGTTTCAAATTCCAGCCGAGAGCGCACATGTGACGTTGTCCTTCGTTTCATCGGCGCAAGAATGCTATGCCGAACTCGACCGCGTTCAGATCGAACGCATGATCTCAAATCTGCTCTCCAACGCGGTGAAGTTTACTCCCCCGGGAGGCGAAGTGCACGTGGGGTTATGCGAACGGGGCAATGAAGTTGAGATTGAGGTAAAGGATACCGGGCGGGGCATCGCGCCCGAACACCTGCCACATATCTTCGACCGCTTCTACCGCGTCAGCAGCCCGTCCGCTGAAGCTACGCCCGAGAAAGGGCTGGGATTGGGACTGAGCTTCGTCGAGTGGATCGCAAAGGCGCACGGCGGAAGGGTTCACGTGACGAGCGCGCTCGGCCACGGCACAACATTTACCATCCGGCTTCCACGCGGCAAGGTTGAGCGAGTGCCAGAATCACTTCCAGATCAAAATGCAGCGGCAGCGCTTAAACAAGTTTAATGCGCTGTAACATTCTTCCTGGGTTTACATCCTTTATGCTAGACACTGTGCTGGCGGCCCTACTACAGACGCTACTGCTGACGTTGTGCGCAGTGGCCAGTCCCGCGCCGCAAGACGCGTCGCCGCCTCCGGTTATATCGTCGCCAGTGCCAAAGCCGCAATATTTCTCTGGCTTTGTCACCGAAATGAACGCAAATTCGGTGTCGGTAACTCGAAAGGGTTCCGGGAAAGATGGCACTCATCGGAGCTTCGTGACCGACACACAAACCAAGATTGAAGGGAAGTTACGCGTGAACGCGCGCGTAACAGTGCGTTACGAGTCAACCAGCGCAGGCGATCGGGCAATCAGAATTATTGTGAGGTGAGAGCATCCCGGACTTAGTCGCCTGACACTCGCTGCGGTTGAGGGCCAGCCCACCACTGACCGATCCCCCGCTTCCACTGCGGCCACGACGTGCTCGCATAGGAGAGCGCGATCATCGCGGCAATTATGCAGACAGCAGCGACAAGTACCTGACTGACGCTGAGGTTGCTTTTCATCCAGCCGAGCCAGTGGCCATATACCAGTTCGATGTGCACCCAGTAGACAATCAGCGAGGTCGTTCCAAGCTGGCGGACCCAGCTCCAACCCTGCGCGGACGGTTGCATCAACCACACAAACGAAAACGCGACCACAATCAAAAGGACACCCAGCTTGATGAAGACGAGCGTAGGATTATCCAGCCAAAAATCAGACTTGCCGTAAAGCGTGGGGCCGGCGATCGCCAGCGCGCTCGCAAGGAAACACATGGCCGCGCCGGCGAGAGCGGCCCACTGCATAACCGCGGTCAAGTGATCTTGCTTGGTAACACGCAGGAGTGAGCCGAAGCTGAGTCCGAATGCGATGAATGCGGCCCAGGGAAAGAAAGAGAAGAAGTTGGAGTTGGGAACGAGGTAATCGCGGAGCAATGCGGGCTGGATCACCCCACCCCATTGCGTCACAAACGGAGAAACGATCGCGATGCTGACACCGAGCGCCGCGCAAATTCGGATCCTCTGAGCTACGTTAAGAACCGCCGCCATTGCAAAGAGCGAGATTCCGAACCCCATGCAGTTCAGGACGTCGACCTTCAGCATTTCCTGCCAGGGATTGTTGGAGCTGGAGAAGAGACGGGAAAATGTCCAGAGCTGGATGCGGAAAAGATAGGCAAGGAGGAGTAGATAACCGGCGCGGCGAAGAGCTCCCCACCAGCGTGCACGCGCGTCCATGCCTTTTCGATCCTGACTGTGCATCAGAAACGCGAGGGTGATTCCGGTGAGGAAGAGGAACACCGCGGGCGGCATGCCACCCACAAACTGCGAAAAGACGTACGGGCCACCGGTGCGCAAATCGCTGCGCAAAAACGAGTGGAAGACGTGGCCTTGAAGCATCACGACGGCCGCCAAACCGCGCATCCAATCGAGATACAGCAGGCGGTTGCCGTTGGTCACTGGTTTTGAGCGAAGCAACACAGATGCCAATATCTTAATGTCAACTTTGAGGAGTTTCTTTCTTGACGTTCTTGGGCAAATTTAACCGGAGGCTCGCGTCAGATACGCTCGGATTGATTTTTAAGTCGCTGAAAGCAAACAATTGATAGTCTCCACCGGGTTGAAAAATCTTATGCTGGAGCGGAACGCCGGTTTCCGGGGACAGCCAAAGCTCGATGTGTTGTATGCGCTGCGAAACTTCTTTGTCTTTCGGTGTGAGTTTCAGTTTTACCGCAGCGCGGCCGTCCACGGTATCCGTTCCGATGAATTCCACCTCGTTTGCGCTTTGTAAATCCTTCCTTGAAGTTCCGAAACCGAGTAGAAGAAACTGCTCGATCACGCCGCTGTTCTTACCCAGCCGGTACTCCTGAACTGTGTTCAGCTTGGGAAGATAAATATCGACTATTTGGCCCGCCACTTGAACGCCCTTAGGATCGGGTTCTTTAAAATCGACGAGCATGCGGGTGTCGCCGGGGCGAGCGCGCTTGACGCGGATTGTCCCGCGCGCGACGGAGTCCTCGTTGATCACTGCCGTGTGCGCGGTTTGTGTGAGAATTGCCGTCATACTGGAGAAGGCGCTGGCTGACCGGTCGAGCCTGTTGAGCACGTCTTCGAGCGGATCCGCGCGTGAGGCGAGTGTGGCAAAGACGAGCAAGACGGCGGCACGCAGCGGCATATCTAAGTAGACGCTCGAGCCTACGGCTTGGCTACGGCCATGTACCCAATCAATTCGTTATCGGAGTCATAAACCCGGTCGACTCGTTCGATCGATTGCGCACGGCCAGTTTTCTGTTGAATGATTTCGCGAACCTTCCGGGTCAATACATCCTGTTGAGCATGTGAAGAGACTGCGGAAACGAGTGCCGGCTCGATCCAAAAAACGCTGTTGCCGTGCGCAGAGGGTAGCAACGCGACTTCGTGTGATAGTGGAACTCGCGGTTGATCGTGAAACCAGGAGCGTGGCGTGGCGAACACAAACAGGATGACGGCCGCGACCATGATGTCGTACTGCCAAGACCCGCGTCTGTAGTCCCAAAGAATGACGCGTTTGACGCCGCTCCACACTAACTCAGGTTAGCAATGTCGCACAAATCAATATACACGCCGTAAGCGGTTTGTGCCACGCCGGGGGCAATGGAAAGCGTCCCGAACGTACCCATCTCGTCCGTGTGAAAAAGGAGGATGTTAGACGTACCCTTGCCGGAAGCAAGGATGTCGGTCCGCCGGAGTTCCTCGGGGCTGACTCGCAAATTAAGTCCCGCGCTGGTTGGTTCCGCGCGGCTCACCAACCTAACAGTCTTTCCCTCGCGAGCGAGCGTTTGGATGCGTTCTGTTGAATATCTCGTGATCCCTTCGCGCGCAACTTGTTGTGGCGTAACACGGGCGTCGAGGAGCACGTTGGCGAGCGCGGCGGTCTTGGCAGCCGAGTCCCAGCCTTCGAGATCATAGGACGCGTTCGCTTCCGCGACACCGATTTCCTGTGCTCGCCGGACACCTTCTTCGAAGGATTGCCCGTTCTCCATAGCTTCGATTACAACCTTCGATGTCGAGTTCAAGACTCCGGTGAATCCACGAACGCGAACACCGGGCATGTTGTTTCGAAACTGATTGAAGATGGGGGCGCAATCCATGACTGTCGATTCAAACCGGAAGAGGAGACCGCGCTGCGCGGCTTCGCATTCAAGTGCGTGATAGGCGAACGCGATCGGGCCTTTGTTGGCCGTCACCACATGCATGTTGCGAGCGAACGCGGATCGAATGTGCGTGATCGCGGGCTCGCCTGATTCGGGGTTGAGCGTGGTGAGCTCGACAAGCGTGTCCGCCTGTGCTTTTTCAAAACCTTATACACTGGTCACTGAACGGACGGAGGTCCTCTATGAAGCTGCCGCTTGGCATATTGACGGGTACGCGTCTGGCATTCGGCCAGCGCCCGGCTGAGGGGTAAATCACCTGCCAGGTGCTGGGCAGCCTGCTTATAGCCAAGAGCTTGCAGCGGCTTGATGGAGGGGGCGACGCCATGGACCAGCAACGCAGCCGTTTCTGCGAGGAGCCCGCTGCCGAACATGTAAGCGGAACGCTCGTCCAGACGGGCGTAGAGGGCCTGGCGGTCAGGTTGAAGGCCCAATTTGAGCACTTCGAACCCGGTGAGCGGCTGGCGCGGTTGGGATTCTCGTTGCCGGGCCAACTCGACCGCCCGTATTAGTTTTTGCCGGTCGTTGGGGTGGATGCGCCCGGCCGCAGCTGGATCACAGCGGGCAAGCAGCCGGTGAAGAGCACCCGGACGGCGATCGGCTAGGCGTGACAAACGTTCGCGCAGCGCCGTTACCTGGGATTCCTCGCAGATGTCGAGCGTCTCAATCTCCACGCGACCAGGAAATTTGAGCGCCAAATCGTGCAGCTTGGTTTCGGACGAACCTCCGCGAACGGTTCCAACGACGTTCCAATTCTTTTTCAGAAACTCAGATGCGATTGCTAAACCAAGGCCACGAGAAGCTGCGATGAGCAGAACCGTCGGCATCGTTTGAC
>JAVHMZ010070351.1:0-29084 GCA_034782995.1 Amazona versicolor | reverse complement strand
AATCGAGGTGATCACGCGCCTGTTTGAGTTCTTCGTGTGCCTTCTCCTTTTGCACAACGGCGGCCTTCTTTCGCGCGCCATTGAGGTTCGCCTGCCGCGTGGCTTCTGAACTCACGGCGCACAAAGAGATCAATGTTTTCAAAACTTGCGTTTGGCAGGACGGGCATTCCGGTGGGGGCGAAGAAGCCAGAACCAGATACTCGAAGCGATGTCCGCACTCGGCGCATTCGTATTCAAAGATTGGCATAGGTGAGTCCGGCGTGTTACTGAAACTCATCTTAGCAACGGGCGGGTTGGGGGGAAGAGGCGGTAGTGGGCCAGTCAGCTTACAACCTGGATGAAGCGCGAACCCTGTTCCGCGTTCATCGCGGCGAATGCTTATTCAGAAACTCGTTCTCGCGGCGGCGAAGATCTTCAAAAACTGCTCGCCGTCGATGGGTGTCACTCTGCCAGTTTTCAGGTCATCGTAACGGCTATCGAGCGTTTCGCGCATTTGTAGCGCCTCAATGAGATACCCTGCCATAGCGTCCTCGACAAGATCGTCAGTTGCGCGTCCGCTCTGCGCGACGAGCTCTTTGAGCTTGCGTTCCGTCTCGGGAGAGAACTGTACTCCCATGCCCTCACGATACAGTAAAACCAGCGCTCGGACAATGGCATCGAACGAAGTACTGAAGCACCGGGCATCTTTCAACGGTCGCTCCCTCGCGCGCTAAGATCAATCTACTCCTCGCAAGATGCGATTCATGACCCTTGCGGCTATTGCCGCAGCGCTCCTTGCCTCTGCGCAGAGTACAGATCCACGCGATCCGTCAACCAAGCAAATGGCTGCGCTGCTCCAACGCGTTTACAACGAGACCGATTGGAAAAGCGATTCAAACAAGGCTGCTGAACGAGTGGCTTATTATCGCGGCGGCTTGCAGCAAGGCGCCCTCCAGCTCCAAACGGCTCTGTTGGCGCGTCTATATTTAGCTGACAATCTGTCGGTCGCAGGTGACTTTGAAGGCGCCGTAAAGGAATTAGAAGGCTTACGGGTGTTCGCCAAAGAAAAAGGCTTAACGCTCGAACCGGAAGTCGACAAGCATTTACGTGCGTTGCTCGCAGTTGTCTACCTACGGCTGGGCGAGCAGGACAACTGCCGCTTCAACCACAATGCGCAATCTTGTGTTTACCCGCTCCGAGGAAATGGTGTGCACACGGCCACTCGGGGCGCGGAAGGAGCGGTCCGCGAGTATAGCGCAATTCTCGAGCAGGATCCAAACAATCTGACGGCGCGTTGGTTGCTCAATATCGCGTACATGGCGTTGGGTAAGCACCCGGCGGGCGTGCCTCCGAAGTACCTGATCCCGGACATTCTGCCAGCCGATTACGACGTGGGGCAATTTATCGACGTAGCAGGAGGCGCGGGGGTAGCCGCGCAGACACACGCCGGCGGATCGGTGGCGGAGGATTTGGATGGTGATGGTTACTTCGACCTATTTGTGTCGTCATCGGGACCGCACGATCAACTGCGCTACTTCCACAACAACGGCGATGGAACGTTTATTGATCAAACCATCGCCGCCGGTCTTGAAGGTGAAACCGGCGGCCTGAATGTGGTCCATGCCGACTACAACAACGACGGCTGGCCGGACCTCCTGGTTCTGCGCGGGGGCTGGTGGGGAAAGAATGGAAAGTATCCGGCGTCGTTGTTGCGCAATAACGGTCCAAACGAGCATGGGCAAATAACTTTTACCGATGTGACTGAAGAAGCGGGACTAATGTCGATGCACCCCACCCAAACAGCGGCGTGGGCAGACTTTGATAATGATGGATTGCTGGACTTATTTATCGGGCACGAATCGAAAGCGTCAGATCCGCATCCCGCTCAGTTATTCCACAACAATGGGCGCAATAGCAAAGGTCAATTCACTTTTACCGATATTGCGCCGCAATGCGGTCTGCCGAATTTGGGATACGTGAAAGGCGTCGCATGGGGTGATTTCAACAACGACGGGCGTCCTGACTTATATGTGTCGATGCACGGCTCTCCCAACCGCCTTTTCCGAAACGATGGGCCAACTGCCCAGGCCGGTAAGTGGAAATTCACTGACGTAACAACGCAGGCCGGGGTCGCCGAACAGAAACATAGCTTCGCAACGTGGTGGTTTGACTACGACAACGACGGGTGGCTAGATCTAATGGTGTCTGGCTTCTACACTGACATACTGGACGATGTACCGGCATTTTATTTAGGTTTGCCAAACCAAGCGGAAACGCCCCGGCTTTACCACAATAACCACGACGGAACCTTCCAGGATGTCTCGAAACAGGCCGGTCTGGATCACGTTATTCTCGCGATGGGGGCCGGTTTCGGCGACCTCGACAACGATGGATGGTTAGACTGTTACTTCGGCACCGGAGCGCCGGAGTACGAAACACTACTGCCCAATCGGATGTTCCGTAATGATGGCGGAACTCATTTCCAGGACGTCACGCAAAGCGGAGGTTTTGGCAACTTACAAAAGGGTCACGCCATCTCGTTTGCTGATTTCAACCGCGACGGCCATCAGGACGTTTATGAAGTCTTGGGCGGAGCTTATCCCGGTGACGCATACGTTAGCGTTCTGCTCCAGAATCCTGGGCACGCTAATCACTGGGTTGGCCTAAAACTGGAGGGAGTTGAGTCCAATCGGTCCGCGATCGGAGCGCGGGTCCGCGTGGACACTGATGTCAGTGGCCGAAAGCATAGCTTTTACCGGACCGTGCAATCCGGGACCAGCTTCGGCGATTCGCCTTTCGAGTTGCACGTGGGACTTGGTTCGGCTGAACAGGCAGACCGAGTGGAAATCCTCTGGCCTTCTGGCAAACGAAGCGAGTTCGTGTCGCTGAAAGCAAATCGCAGTTATCGAGTCTTAGAAGCGTCTACTTCCGCAGTAGCGATGGACATTCATCCTTTTCGCTTCGGCAGCGAACACGTCCATATGCACTGACACTATGTCACGCTCAAAACTCGTTCCACCTGTTATTCTTCAACCTTGACCGGACACCTACGAGACACTTTTCTCCGAGCCTTATATGGCTACGGCTATGATCACGCGCAACCAACTGTTGCCGCACAGATGCTCGCAGATTTTCCGGCACTGCGCGACGAAACTCCTTACATGGCATGCGCCGTTGGCGACCTAGAGCGCGTGCGGGAGCACACGCGTCTTCATCCGGGTTGGATTAAAGAAACGGATGGTCCCTGGGACATGCCTCCTCTGGTTGCACTCACGTTTTCTTCGCTTGTGCAACTGCCTCAGTTCGAAGACGACATACGGCAGACGTCGCGTTTTCTACTCGATTCGGGTGCCTCCCCGAATCAAAGTTGGACTGACCCTGCATTTCCCGGTAATCCGCTAAGTGCATTGTACGGCGCGGCAGGTCGCAACCACGACTTGACGCTCACCGAAATGCTTCTCCAAGCCGGCGCCAACGCGAACGATAACGAGTCGCTGTACCACTCGCTTGAGTCGCGTGACCCGGCATGCACACGCGCTCTGCTTGTTCATGGGGCGCGCGTGAGTGGCACGAACTCGCTATTCCACGTTCTCGATTTCGACGATATCGACCGTTTGCGGCTGCTCCTCGCAAATGGCGGCGATCCTAACGAGCGATCCGGTCATCTGGGCACACCGCTGCATTTTGGCGTACGGCGTGGCCGTTCCGCAGAACATGCGACGGTGCTGCTGGAGGCGGGAGCCCACGCGCGGACGCTCGATCGGTCCGGCTTGACTCCGTATCGCATGGCAGTTCGTTGGGGCGCGGACGACATTGCCTCGGTACTGGAGAAGGCAGGCGCCGCGGAAGGCATTCCCGTTGAGGAACAATTCCTTCATGCCTGCGCGCGCGCCGATAGAGCCGAAGCTGCCCGCATTCTGCAAGAGCATCCCGCTCTGATAAGTGCGCTCACGCGGGAGCAATTGCAAATGCTTCCCAACCTCGCAGCATTAGGCAAGCGCGATGCCGTGATCACGATGGTGGAGTTGGGATGGCCTATCTCCCTTACCGGAGGCGATTGGAACGCGAGCGCACTGAACCTCGCTGTTTCGCGTGGTGACGCGGAGTTGACCGAGTTCCTGTTGCAACATGGCGCAAGCTGGACCGAACGCCACGGCTACAACGACAATGTCGTCGGAACGTTGAGCTTCTCCTGCCGGAATGACCGTGGATCGGAAGCGGATTGGCTCGGTTGCGCCCGCGCCTTAGTTGCACACGGAATGCCTCGACCCGAGTCGCGCTATCACTTCACACCACCTGTGCAGGCGTACTTCGAGTCGCTCCATCAAACTTCTTGATGTGCCACATGTTCTTGTAACCGCGGCCGGGCGATCACGTTTGCACGGGTAAAATAGGTGGAGTGTTGCGATTTGCGGCCGCCGCGCTGCTCCTTGTGATTTCTCACCCGATTTGGGGCGCCACGCCCCCGGTAGTTTGCCCCGCAGGAGCACCGATCGGCAGTGTCGATCTTCGTGTGCGGCGCACGACTGGAGATACACCGCTCCCGCTCAAAACGATCAATCGCCTTGAAGAGGGCGAGACGCTGCTTTACCGTCCTGTGCTGCACTCAAACGAGAAAAGAAAGGGCGAGGTATCGATGGTTCTGGTGGCCGCGAACCGCCGTCCGGACGGCGAGAACCTCTATGTTCTTGAGCCCAAGCGGGCTGACCAAGATGCAGAATGGAGCGTTCCTGCGCGGGCTTCTGTGGCAGCGTTTGTGTATGGTCCGGCTGGTCTCAATCGCAAAAAGGTCGAGCGCTTTCTCTCCAAAGACGACGAGTTAGTTGCGCAGTTAGCAGACTACGCCGAGAAGACCGCGCAGACCGAGGCTCTGCTGCAAGCTCTGTCTCCCAACGACGCGTCCGCAGAAAGCGTGAATGCCGCATTCAAGGGCTTCGCCTCTCAGTACGGGCCGATCACGCAGTTGGATCATACTGCATCGACCGAGCAACAGGCTGTAGCGCTGTTTCGGTCGTTGAACCCCGCCGTGGCGACATACGATCCGATCGCGCCCGAAGCGTCTCAGCGCATCGGGCAAACTGCCGGGCTGGCGACCTCCGTTGCGGCACTCTTCTTTGGCAGTCCAGTCGGGCTCGCTGCCGGCGGCACGGCGATGCTGATGGAATTGCGATCCATCGCATTTCCGAATACTGCGTTCCGCTCTTCGCTGGCCCAGAGTCTGCCAGGGGACACGATGGCGCTGTGCGGACGGCGCGATGCGGTTCCCGCACACACGAAAGTCGCCTATTTATGGGCCACGCGCGTGCCCAACGTGGGACCCCCGCGAATCGCATTCAAGAGAGTCTTGGCGCTTCCGGAGAAAGGAAAGGCGCCCGTGCCAGTGGAAACATCCGATGCAGATTGGAAGAACATCGGGCGCGCGCGGAAATGGACTCTCGAAGGCAGTGGCCAGAAGTTTTCTGTTCCGGTTCAGAGTAGCGGGGAGGCGAGAGCGCTCGAGGTGGACCTGACAAAAGCGAATATTCCGCCGGGCGACTATCAGCTCGGTGCCGAATGGGATTGGGACCGCTTCACGATCAATGGGCCGGTACGTATCGCCCGCCTGAGTGACTTTGCGAAGGCGCGTCTTTCTGCCGAATCACAGGACCGCTTGATCGAGAAGACCGGCCGCACTCCCTTGACCATAGAAGGCAGCAACTTCGAGTTTGTGACCAAAGCGGAGCTTTTGAAACCCGGAGATAAGTTCTTCACGTCGGTTCCGGTCCCATTCGTTCTTTCACAAGGCTTTCGCAGCGGCGAGCAAACGCAGATGGACATTCAGATCAACACGACGGATTTGGATGCGGGCGATTACCGGCTGCATTTAACTCAAACTGACGGCAATCCGCATTCCGTCCCGCTCGCGATCTTTCCAGCGCCTCCGGAGATTTTGAACTTGCCCGTGGTGGTTCATCAGGGCGACACCGGTCCACGCGAATTTACGCTAGAGGGGCGGCGGTTGCAATTAATCGCGAAAATCGAAGCCACTGGGGCACGCTTCACTCTCGAGCCTGCGACTACGAACGGAACGAAGCGGAAGCTTACGGTCCAACTTGCTTTTCCGGCTCCGAGTGAACGAAGTCTCGATGTTCGTGCATATGCCGAGAATCGAAGTCAGCCTCTTCTTCTGAATCAGGCGATTAAGATTGACGGACCGCGTCCGTTGATTACGGATGCGAAGATCTCGCTGCCGCCTGCGGGCGAAGTGGCTTTGAAAGCGGGCGAGATTCCCTCTGGCTTCGCATTGAGTGTGTTACTTCGCGTTTCTCATCTCGAGCCGAATGCCGGCGTTTCGCTCGCGTGCGCGGGAACTGATGTTGTCAGCCGGAATTTGCGCGCAGACAGCAAATCCGATACAGGAACAGTCGCGCAACTCGCTTCGGATGAGCTTTTTCTTACCTTCGACAACAGCGGGTTTCCGAATAGTTGTAAGCTCACCGCGACCGTGACGGATCGCGCGGGAGTTAGTTTGTCAAACGCCTATGAGCTGGGACGCGTTGTGCGCGTGCCCATGATCGAGACTGCTGCGTCCTCGCCTTCGGGATCTGAGGCAAACGCGCTACTCAGCCGCGAATGCAGCGCGGAACTGATTGGCCGGGATCTCGAAACAATTGAAGAAGTCGGATGGGATGCGGAGCACGGAACTTCGGTAACTGATCTGCCGATGCCAATCGGAGGAGATCGGCAACAGCTACACATCCGATTGCCGAATGCCCCTGCGACGGCCGACGCTCCTCTTTACGTTTGGCTTCGAGGCGAAACCGTCGGGCGCGCGACAAAGGCGCGGCTAGGGCAACCGCAGAGAGCGGCCGCTGCACACCGATTCGATTCGCACTAGGCGCTGAGGCCTGAGCGTCGTTATTTGTCACTTGGGTGGGCGCGCTTAGGTTGCCCGCCGGTCGCATCGCCCTTCTCGCCCGCGTTATTAGGCTGCTCGGTTGAGTTCGATCGCGGCGGCGCGTCGGTTCCGACCTGGCCAGCACCGGCACCGGCGCGCACATCGCCGGTGCCTTCCTTGGTCGCTGTCACACTGCCATCAAGCCCATCGCCCGTTTCGGCTTCTGGCCGGCCCGCCGTGTTTCGATCATAGTGGCACGCGCTCCCGCCGAGAGCGGCCCCGAGTAAAACCAAAATCACCACGATCGATCGCTTGCGCATCATCTCCCGAATTCTAGCGCAGCGATCCAGTCTACTGCCGATTTATGCGAGGCGAGCGATGCGCCGGCGCGCAACGATCCCGGTCATCAACAATCCTGCAGCCAGCGTTGTCCACGATGCCGGTTCCGGGGTGGCCACGACATAGGCGTGGTTATCAGACTCAAACGCGTTCTGCGTCGAGCTTAGTGTTACCTTGTTCCAGGTCGCATTCGGAGAAGCATAGAAATTCGCATAGAACGAAGTCGCGCCGTCCGGATTGATTCCGTAATCATTAGCGACTTGCGTTCCGGTAAAGCTCTCCATGTGACTTCCATCAAAGAACGTGAGAGTATTGTACGCATCCACGCTGCCCCAGTAGAGACCGAAGTAATTGATCGGGTTTGACGAGAAATCAATCGTGACTGTACCGGTCCCGGTCGTTAAGTACTTCGAAATATCAGAAGTTGGAGCTCGGTATACATTCTCCACACTTCCGGAAACAACTGATCCTCCGGAGTAGTTCGACGGTTCACCACTTCCGAAAGTGGTGTCAGTTGCACCGGGCACGCTGGACATCACTCCTTGGCCAAGCACACTCGTGCCACCGAAAGTTATGGACGAGGCAAATGAGTGAAGCGGTGCACATAAGGTAAACCCAGTAAGTGCGAGTAGTGTGTAAAGATTCTTTTTCATAGTTGAAGCGGCTCCCCCGCGTTCTTATGAATAACAAGGAATGAGACGGAAAGGAATGGGGGTGAGATACTGTTGGTACTGCACTGGAACTATGAGTACTTAGAGTGCATTAACCGCTTGTCCAGGTCACAGCTTCAGACGATGCGTGGGGATTGCGTAACAAACCAGATCCCAAACTTCTCTCAGGTGAGGCCGAAGAAAGAAGTTGTACTTCGAGTTATAGGAGCGGAGGAGGAGAGGGATTTTCCAAAGGTGATCCTGTGCATGGTAAGTGCAAACCGCCATTACGGGTCCATGTCGTTCTATTAGATGCCGGGCGCCCTCGATTGCATCCAGCTCGGAGCCTTCGATATCCATCTTGATGTACGAAGGCTCCTCGCCCGCAAGCACCTGATCAAGAGCAACGGATTCGACTTCGACTTCGCCCGCGCCAACGGACGCGCTTGCGGTACCGCTTGCGTCGAAACGAACAGTACCCGAGCGTTTTCCAACCGCAACTTGACGAAGAGTGATCCGGTCACGTTCGGTCAGGTTTGCCACGCTTGCCTGGAGGCGGACGAAACTTGCGGGATCGGGCTCGAATCCGAAAATGTGCGAAAAGTCCAGTTTGGGTTGCGCGAGAAAGCTGCGGATGGAGTCGCCGTCAAATGCTCCACAATCGACGAACACCTCGTCGTCGACGATGTCACATAGGTCCTTCGGGAAGTAGATCGGGTGCTTCACCGGATCGGCAAGCCCGTCGAAGTCGAACTGGAGGCGCCAGCGAATCTGCGAGAGATATTCGCGGTACGACGCTTCATCCGCCCAAAGCGCGGCTGCTTCACGGACTGCGTCTGCTTGCTCGTGAACTAAATGGGGGGAGTTCGCGGCATAGTGCGGCAACAGCGAATCGGGATGTTTCCAGTAGAGAACGCCCCAATTAATAACATGCGGGCAACCCAGATCGCGCAGTTGGCGCTCGCGATCCGCCATGCGATCCGTCGCTTCTCCGCACCAGATCGTGATCACAAAGGTGGCCTGATCGCGATATCGGTCGGCGGCTTGCGGAACGGAGAGGACGGGAACACCTTCAACTTCTTTTCCCCAAAGAGCCGGGTTGTTATCACAGAAGGCTAAGGGGTGAATCCCCGCCTTCCTGAGGCCGCGTACCGTGCGCCGGCCCAATCCGCCCGCCCCAAATAAGACCAGAGCATTTGGGCCGCGGCCTGCCACTAACCGGTCGAACTCAGACTGTTCACGCTCCAAGGCGCCTGGAACACCTTCCTGCAGAAGGCTCTCCAACTCTTCGCTTACCAGCATGTGCGGCCTCCGTCGATCGTCAGTATCGATCCGGTCATGTAACTGGAAGCATCGGAGCATAAGAACATGATCGCCCCTTGATACTCATCGATGTTCGCCATTCGGCCAAGTGGAATCAAGTTTGTGAGCTTGTTGACAAATTCTTCAGGCTGACCATTGAACACGCCTCCTGGACAGATTGCATTGATCCTTACGCCGCGAGCTGCCCAGTAAGTTGCCAAGTAGCGAGTAAGTCCAACCAGTGCGGATTTCACAACGGAGTAAGTGACGGGTTTTACTGGTTGTAAGTGCTCGGGTAAGTGATCTTCCCGATAGATACGCTGGTCAGGACCGATCAAGGCCAGATCGGACGCGATGTTCAGAATCACGCCGGCCCCGCGTTGGGCCATTGCGGCGCCGATTACCTTGCAGCACAGGAACGTACCTGTTATTCCCACAGAGAGATCGACCGACCATTGTTCCAAGGGAAAGTTCTCGAAGCGCGAGAAGTTGACATCTTCGCGGCTCTCCATCTTTGGGTTGTTCGCCGCGTTGTTGATCAAGATGTCTACTCTTCCGAACCGGTCAATCAAGTCTGCGGCAAACTGTTGAATGGCGATCTCACTAGTGATGTCGAGTGCGTAGCCCTTTGCCTGCACCCCGAATTCGCGGTCGATTTCGCTGGCCCGAACGCACGCAAGCTGGCCGTCTAAGTCGGCGAGGACCGGAATTCCGCCGGCACTGGCGATAGCCCGGGCATGCTGCACTCCGAGTAATCCAGCGCCTCCCGTAATCACTGCTACACGGCCCGAGAGGTCGAACACACCCGGCGAAACAGCGCCGCGCTCAGGCATCGAGGGTCACCACGCGGCCGTTCGCCATCGATTCTTTCGCTGCAAGCGCGGCACGAAGACTCCAAATTCCAGCGTCCAGGTCAACGCGCGGCTTGCTCCGGTTGCGGACGCACTCGAGAAAATGATGTAGCTGATCGACGAACAGCTGGTTCCGATCGAATCCGGCCCAGCTCTCTTCCTCCGTTAACTTTCCCTCCTCGTCATAACGTGTTACCGATAAACCGGCTAAGTTCATATGCAACTTTCCACTGTCTCCGACTACTTCACAGCCGCGGGCAGGCGGCCGTTGCACATAATCCTGTTGTAAGTGGACCGGAAGCGAGCGGCCGCGAAATGAGAACTCAATCAAAGTGCTCGCCACGTCCTCCACATCTATTTCAAGACGGCTCCAGTGCCCTCCCAGCGCCCAGACTCGTTTGGGCTCACCGAACAAACCATACAAGTAATCCCACTCATGGATTTGGGTAAGCGTCACGCCGCCGCCGAGATCCGCGCGGGACGCGTACATTTGGCGGTAATCCTCGTAAGGGTGCCAGCCGGGTAAGTATTCTCCGACAATTGCCCTTACTGCGAGCGGAGCTCCAATCAGTTCTTCGTGAAGTGCTTTCTCCAACTTGAGAAAGCAAGGGTGAAAGCGTAACTGGTAGCCCACCATCGCAACAAGGTCGCGGTCGCGGACGATCTGGGATAATTCGTTCAATCCGTCGAGATTGTGCGAAACAGGCTTTTCGAGAAACAGGTCGCAGCCGGCTCGCGCGCACCGAAGCGCAACCGGCACATGCAAGCTGGTTGGGTTGCAGACGAATGCCACTGTGGGCCGCACGCGAAGTGCGTCATCGAGATCGGAGTAAACGCGCAGGTCGTATTCTTTTTCGACATCCAGGCCAGGGGCTACTCCAAGCGAGGGAGTGATGACTTGGGAAAGGCGGCGCGTCCGGTAAGCAACGATTTCGACGGAAGAACCAAGCGCGGTCCGCAGATTTCTTACATGACGCTGCCCGATGCCGCCCAACCCGGCGATGAGAATCTTCAATGCGCCGCTCCGGCGCGAGCGCTTTGCGCGCGTTGAAGCTCACAGCGCAACCAAGCGGCGTTCTTCCGAGCCCAGGCGACCTCCTCGCCCTCTGTCGAGCGCGCAACTTGCAACACATAGTCCCCGCGATAGTCTAGATTGGTTAATTCCTTAAGTAACACCGGAATGTCGGCGCTGCCTTCCCCTAGCGGAACGGTCCCGCCTCCCCGCACACGATCTTTAATGTGAATGCTTGCGATGCGAGCACCGTAAGCACACAACTCTTCTTGCGGGGAGTAACCGAGCGATGCGCTGTTTCCGGAATCGTAATTGACTCGGAACGCCGGCGAGTCAAGCTTTTGCAAGAGTTCGGCAAATGGGTGAGGCGGGAGCGCTGTTTCAAGGTGGAGCTCCGCTTGTGCTTGCTCCGCCAACGGGGCTATTTCCTGAAGCAGCATGACGACGCAATCCTCGTGAGCAGGCGTTTCGATGCGCGAGGCATCCACGAAGGGCATCACGATGCGGCGGATACCAGCGGTTGCGCATTGGTTGATTAGCCACTGCAGCTTGTGCTTCAACTCGCCGGCAAGCGCGGGCGCTGCCGTCACAAATGGACGATCCATGAAGTAGTCGGCACACAGCGATTCGACCGCGATGCCGTACTCGCGTGAAAGCGCGTGCATTTCATCCACGCCCCCTGCCGTTAGGAGCGGGTTGACATCTTCGCCGTAAAGATCGAAGATCCACTCGATCGCGTCGAGCCCCGCTTCTTTCGCAAGGCGGAACTCCTCTCGCCAGCGCTCGCGGGGAAAGCTCTGAAACCTGCCGTTTTCGGGCGGAAGCAAACGGCCCTGCATGATCGCGATGCGAGCCATCCGCTTACTCCTCGAGCGCCGGGATCAACATGTTCGCTAAGAATTCTTCTCGAGGGAGAAACGGCCAAAGATCTTCGAGCGGCTTCGAAACGAAGGAGCCGTCTGCGCGTTGTGCTGAAGAGAGGCGTGGCGCGCGGACCTCGTCCGGGATGCAGCGCACATCGCAAACGACTGGGCCAGGCCGACTCAACACGCGACGGATATCGGAGCGAAGATCTTTTTGATTCTCGATGATCTCCGTCGGCAGCCGATAAGCTTCGGCAACACTGCGCAGGTCGGGGAGGGTTTGGCCGGTGCGGGCGTCACATCCGATGCGCGGCTCTCCGAAGAAGCTCGTTTGTGACGTGCGAATCGAGGCGTAACCGTCATTATTCAGAACGAAAAACTTGATAGGTAGTTGAAGACGTGAGACCGTTTCGAGCTCTTGAATATTGAACTGGAAGCCGCCGTCGCCGTCGACACATACGGTGCGGCGGCGACCACCAGCTAGACATGCTCCGATTGAAGCCGCGATACCGAACCCCATCGCTCCGAGCGCGGTAGTGTGAAAAACGCGTTGACCGTCTTTTACGCGAAGAGCGAGTAGGAACAACTCGATGCCGCTTCCGGAACTTCCGGAAACGAGATAGTCGTCGGCGTCTAACTCATCGGACATTATGTCCGCGAAGTTGTACACGCTGACCAAACTGTCGGGGGCGCGATGTTCCGGCTGGACCAACGGATACTGTTCTTTCCAATCGGCACAGCGGCTCTTCCATTCCGCGCGTGGCTTGCACTGAATCTCGCGGCGTCTCTCGAGAAGAGCTCGCATGAACGCGCCTGCATCCGCGCGAATCTTGGTGTGCACGGAGTCGCTCATCTTGGAGAGTTCCGCACAATCGATATCAACCATCACCTTGTGCGCCCCTCGCGCAAAACGTTCGGGCGCGTAGCCGGTGATCACGCGGTCCATACGCGCACCGATCGCGAGCAGGAAGTCGCAATTTTGGATCGCGAAGTTTGCCCCGCGCTGCGCGATTGAACCAGGACGGCCAGCAAACAAGGGATGGTCCTGCCCATTAAAATCGATTGCGAGCCAGGTAGTCTCGAACGGAACGTCGAGAATGTCTAAGAGCTCGCGAAATGTAGACTCCGCGCGCGAGAGACGGATTCCATTGCCCGCCAGCAGCATCGGCCGTTCGGACCGATTAAGTTGGTCGATCACGCTGCGGATTTGCTCGGGTGATGGTGCGGGGACCGGGTTGGCGTGCGGCGGCTCAAATCCTTCAAGCTCGTTTTCCTCGATCGGGTAGGCTTGCACATCAAGAGGAATGTCAATCCACACCGGACCGGGCCGTCCCGTTTGCGCCAGGTAAATTGCCTTTTCCAGGTGGTATCGAATCGAGAATGGATCATCTACGGTGACCGCATACTTTGTGATCGAGCGAACGATCGTCACAATGTCCACTTCCTGAACACCGATCTGACGGACGCCAAGAGGAGTGCCGTCCTGCGTAAACATCCGATCCGCGCGCTTTACTTGACCGGAAAGGAAAAGGCACGGTGTCGAGTCCAGCCAGGCGCCGGCTAAACCGGTGATGGCGTTGGTTGCGCCAGGTCCGGTGGTGACGAGCGCGACCCCAAGGTGATTCGTCGCTTTGGAATAATTTTCAGCTGCGATGGAACTAGCTTGTTCGTGAAGATTGCAGACCCACTCGAGAGCGGTGCATCGGGCAAGCGAATCGTTCAGGTGCATCGCACCACCACCAGGAACCAGGAAGACGTGCTTGACGCCGAGGTTCGCGACGAATCGCATCACGTAATCGGAAAGTTTCATGAAGGAGAGGGAAGGGGTTGAAAACACAGTATAAGCTGACGCATACCCTGACGATTGGCTCGCAACGTAAGCACCTTGGACTGACACGAAGAGCCTTTTTGTTGCCTGATAGTTATGGAAGTTCATCTCACGCCGGAGATCGAAAAGAAACTGAACGATATAGCCGCGCAGAGCGGACGATCAACGGATGAACTGGTAAAGAATGCCATCGCCGGTTTGTTCGATGAACTGCAGCAGTCCCGCAATCTCGAGCAGGGATACAGGGAGATGGCCGCAGACCGGAGCCGGGAAAGCGAAGCTCTGGAGTGGGCGGAAAATCTCACGTCTGATGCCATCGCATGTAGCGTGGCGACGTGTGGTGGGTAATCTATCGGTGGTGAAATCCGCAAGAGGCGTCCCGCTGTGATTGTCAGCAACGACGCCTCGAACCGGAATTTGAACAGGGTGCAAGTAGTTCCTCTGACCAGCAATACCGATAATGTTTACCCCTGCGAGGCGCTTGTTATCGTGGGGGACAAGTGTCGAAGGCAATGGCCGATCAGATCGCTACCGTTTCCAAGCAACGATTGCAGAATAAACTTGGGGAGCTTTCCCCGAGCGACATGAGTGCCACCGAACGCATCGTCCGCGTTCAGCTTGGGTTGTAAAAAGACCCGCCAAAATTTCGCCGCTGAATTTAATCCAGCGCACAGGTTTACTGACTTTCCGTTTGTCACACGGTTGTGACTTTGGATTGGTACGATCTCGCCTAATGCGATTTCCATTTGTTGCGTGGCGGGTCTGCTTAGCAGGTTTGTTGCTGGCGACGTTTGGGACATACTGCGCGAATGCACAAACCGAATCGGCAACGTTGAAGATTCTGGTGCAGGACGCGAGCCAAGCGGTTGTTCCGGGCGCACAAGTCACAATTACGAATCTTGATACCTCGGTGATCCAAACGGGGACGACGGACAACGACGGGTATGCGGTATTTACCCCTCTTCAGCGGGGAAGTTATACCGCGCGTGTGACACTGAAAGGCTTCAAGGACGTTCTGGTCAACGCGATTCCGCTTGATGTCGCCGAGCGCCGCTTACAAATGGTGATTCTCGAACCGTCATCTGTATCCGAAACTGTCGAGATACAGGCAAATGGAATCGCGCTGCAGACGGAAGACGGTTCGGTGGGTCAGGTGGTCCAAGGATCGGCTGCCGTGGAACTGCCGCTGCAGCAACGCCGCTATACCGAGCTTGCCCTCCTGGCGCCCGGGGTAACGGTCGCCAGTGACTTGAACCCAGTAACTCGCGGCCCCGGTTGGTTTGTGGCCAACGGGAATTATCAAACGCAGAATAACTTCCTCCTCGACGGCTTCGACAACAACCAGGGAACCACGAACGCCCAAGCATTGTCTTCGCAGATCGTACAGCCTTCTCCGGACGCAATCAACGAGTTCCGGCTGCAAACCAATAGTTACTCCGCCGAGTTCGGCCGCGGGGCCGGCGCGGTCGTCAATGTCTCTTTGAAATCCGGCACGAACGAAATGCACGGATCGGCGTGGTACTACAACCGGGACCAAGCGCTCGCCGCGACGTCCTGGACTAACAACGTTAGTGGCCAACCGAAGGGTCCATTGAGTTGGAACCAGTTTGGCGGAACCTTTGGCGGACCAATCATCAAGAGTAAGTTGTTTTACTTCGGCGACTATGAAGGATTCCGAGTCGACTCTAGCACGTCTTACCTCACGACAGTACCTACCGCGGACGAGCACACCGGCGTCTTTCCCCTCAGCATCAAAGACCCGCTCACCGGCAGCCCGTTCCCGAACCAAACCATTCCGTCCGATCGCTTCGATCCGCTCTCAAAGAAGCTGATTGACCTTTTTCCGGCTGCGAATCTACCGGGCAGCATCGATTCATCCGGCCGTACCTTCCAAAACTACGGCGCCACTCGCGCCAACACGGAGAATACGCATAAGTTTGACGTGAAGAGCGACTACTATCTAAGTGATCGTGATCAGTTCGCGTTCCGGTATAGTTACCTGCGGCAGCGGATTTACCGAGACGCGATCCTTCCTGGTTTAGCGGACTGCGGCTCTTGTAGCACAGGCGAACAATATAACCTGAACCAGAGTATGGGCGGCACCTGGACGAAGATTTACTCACCAGCTATCGTGAACGCGTTCCGATTCGGATATAACGACACGAACGCGCGGTTTGCGCACGCGACCGCTACCGGGGAAACGGCCGCGGATTTTGGGTTCCAGGGGATCCCTTCGACTCTCCCGGAGACGGGAGGCCTCCCACTTATCTCTTTGAGAAATTATCAAAGCATCGGGACTCGAAACTTCCGACCCCAGTTCCAAAAGCCTGTGGAAACCCAAGTGGTCGACACCGTGTCGATTATCGTGGGCGCTCACTCAATGCGTACAGGCATTGATTTCCGTGGAAAGAACAACTCCTTCGCGGATATACAACGTCGCACGCCGGCTTATCAGTTTTCCGGCAAGTACACGGGAGATGATTTAGCCGACTTATTGCTCGGAGACACACAAGCTTTCCAGATCCAATCGGCGCCCATTATCGAGCAGTTACAGCAGGCGCTCGGCCTATTTTTTCAGGATGACTGGAAGGTTACGCCAAGGCTAACGCTCAACCTCGGCTTACGCTACGATTATACAACTCCGTTCTACGGAGCTCTCCCCAATCGCAATATCAATTTCGATTTCGCTACCGGCCAGCTCGTTCGCGCAAAAAGTGATCGCGACTATCTGGAAAATACGAACACGACTAACTTTGCGCCGCGCTTAGGTCTTGCCTGGCAAGCGCTGCCCAACCGCCTGGTGCTCAGGATGGGTTACGGAATTTTCTACTCGGGCGAAGAAATTTTCGGGTCCGATATCAATCTTCCGTTAAATCCTCCCCAGTCGGTTTCCGTTGTGTTGTCGCGCCAGGGAAGTGGCGCGCCTCCGCTGCGCTTGTCCGACCCTATCCCGAACGGTATCTTGCAAACCTACGATACGAGTATTCTGCAAGCTCGAGCGCAGGACATGGACTGGAAAACTCCGCGTGTGCAGCAGTGGAATGTTGCTCTTCAAACGCTGCTGCCAAAAGCGGCGACGTTCGAAGTCGCGTACGTTGGAAACTCTGGAAGTCATTTGATCGGGAACTTTGACGCGAACCAAACTAACTTCGGCGTGGACGGCAGCATTCCGGCGAATCGGCCATATCCGCAGTGGAGCCAAATCTATCTCGGTACGACCCGGACTAGATCACATTATAACGCGCTCGAGGTGAAGCTGGACAAACGATTCACGGGCGGATGGTATGCGCTTGCTTCGTACACATACGCTAGCGCGCTGGACGAGTTCGGCGCGTGGAGTTCGGATACGGAGCCGCAACAACGCGATTGCTTCCGCTGCGAATTGGGCCCGATGCGGCAAGTTCCGCGTCACCGGTTCACCTGGGCCAACGTTTACGAGTTGCCGTTTGGCCGCGGGCGAGCGTTCGGCCATAACTGGAACCGCGCCGTTGATGCCGTGTTCGGCGGTTGGCAGGTTTCGAACATCTTCACAGCCCGTGCGGGGCTGCCCGTTGACGTTTCTCTCGACGGGGGCGGCGTCGATCCGATTACCGGAGAGGACATCAATTTTCTTGACATCAATAACGGCGATGGAGATTTGAGACCGAATCGTGTCGGGAATCCAAATACCGGAACCGATCCACATGATGACCGGTTGCACTTCCTCAACGTTAATGCATTTCAGCTGCAGCCGGTGAACACTCCGGGAAACTCACAGCGAAATGTGGCAGTCGGACCGCGGTTCTTTACGCTCGATCTGGGCATCCAAAAGAACTTTCAAGTGACGGAGCGGTTGAGCGCGCAGGTACGCGGTGAGGCCTTCAATCTGGCAAATCACACGAATTTCAAAGAGTCGTCGATTCAGAATTACTGGGGAGATGATGGCTTCGGCTCGATCAGTGATGCTTACGATCCTCGCGTCATCCAGCTTGCGGTGCGGTTCCGTTTTTAGCTGGTGAATGGTCCGGTCAAAAGAGCACTGACAGCTGCTTTGGCGGCGGCTTGTGCCGTTGCTCAGTCGCCGCCCGTTGTCCCTCCGGGTGCGCGGGTTGTTGTAGACGCGCATAACTGCTATCCCTATGACGGCCGCTGGAATGACCGGATCGAGCGCGCGCTCAGCGCCGGCTTGCCAGTGGCAATCGAGCAGGATTTGTATTGGTACACAGATCCAAGATCCGGTAAGAGCTGGTCGGTTGACTCGCATGGAAAGCCGGTCGATGGTTCGGAGCCGGTCATGCGGGACTACTTCTTCGAACGGATCCGGCCCATCATGGAGAAAGCTCTCCGCGACGGCGACTCCGGCAATTGGCCTCTGATTACGCTCAACCTGGATTTTAAGACCGACGAAGCCGCGCATCATGCGGCGGTCTGGAAACTTTTGGGCGAATACGAAGGGTGGTTGTGCACGGCTGAGCGCGGCTCGGATCCGTCGGTCGTCAACCCAATGCATCCGGGTCCGCTTTTGGTTTTGACCGGAGAAGCGGATTCACAAGAGCGGGACTTCTACGGGATCGTGCGGCCAAACGAACGATTGCGGGCGTTTGGCGCGGTTCACGTAATCGGCAATGACCGCAAGGAGCTCTGGTTAGAAACGCCTGAACAGTTGGTTCCGGGCCGGGCGACGAACTACCGGCGCTGGTGGAATAACCCATGGGCGATCGTCGAGAAGGGCGGGCAGCGCGGTGGGGGCGAATGGACGGATGCCAAAGAAGAAAGGCTGCGTTCGTTGGTGAGGTATGCGCATTCCATGGGTTACTGGATCCGGTTTTACACGCTGAATGGTCATCCGAATGAATTGCTGCGCGTGAACGGTTGGGATCTGGGGTATAACTTCGGTTCGCGGGAGCGCGTGGAACAGCGATGGCGGGCGGCGATCCTGGCCGGTGTGGATTACGTCGCGACGGATCAGTATGAAGAGCTCGGAAAGTTCAAGGCAGAGTTGGCGAGCCGCGCGGCAGCGCCGTGAGTTTTGCGCTCAAGCGAGGCGACGCATTGGGATCGGCTCGACGGCGCGAGGTGTCTTTCGTTTGCGTTTCGCCTCATACATATATTGGTCTGCTTTGGCGAGGAGCCGATCCGAATCTTCTCCGTCCGGGCCAAAATGAGCGATTCCGAAACTGATGGAGAGCGGGAGCCCGTGACTGACCCTTGCTCCTATCGCGATGACGGCTTCTTGCCAATCGGCGATGCGGGAGGTAAGCGATGATTGGTCAGCTTCGGGCACAACGATCACAAACTCGTCTCCGCCTAGACGGGCGACGTAGTCGTAAGGCCTGCATGAGGAGCGCAGCATGTCGGCAACCTCGCGAAGAACGCGGTTGCCGGTCAGATGCCCGAAGTGATCGTTGATCTGCTTGAAACCATCGAGGTCGCCAACAATCACGGATAGAGGAATACCAATTCGTGAGCACCGCGCGACTTCCGCATCCAGGTGCAGGAACAGAGAGCGCGCGTTGGGCAATCCTGAAATGTAATCAGTGCCTGCGGACTGTTCCGCCTGCGCATACCGCTTGTTGTTTTCGACGGTCTGCGCGAGTTTGGAGCTGATCGAAAGCAGGATCCGCAGATTGTCTTTGGAGAACGCATCTTTGTCGGCGTTGTAGAGGCTGAGAACACCGACGACGCGCTCGCCGACTTCGAGAGGTACGGATAGCGCAGAGCGAAGACTGGTCACACGAGAGGGCTGCCGCAAGTGACCGGTTTCGACCGCGGGATTGCCGTTCAGGATCGGCTTGGCATTCTCCGCAACCCAGCCGGACAGACCCATACCGATCGGAATCTCGAGCGAAGAGAAAACGCGGAAGTTGTCGCCGGCAGCGAATTCCGGTTTGATCGTCTCACCGTCGACCAGATAGATTGCGATGCAATCGTAAGGAACTAGCTTTTCCAGACGCGCGGCGAATAAGGAGAGCGCGTCCTGCAGACTCAGGGAGTTTCCGAGATCACGTGTGATCTCGAATAAATCTTGCATTTCCTGGCGCGCGGCGGCAATGGTGGCGATAAAGTTGGAGGGAATTCGTTCGGGATCGGACTCCTGCGCGGCACTTTCAAATCCGGCCGCGGGGGCATCGCCGCGTTCGATCTTGATGTCGACCGAAAGAGCACCTTTAAAGGCGTCGTCTTTCGATTCGCGCGTTTTCTGTTCGAGCTCCTCGTGTCGGCGCTGGAGCACTTCGACTACGCGAGGGTCGAACGACTTTCCCGCTTCGCCGGCGACGACGGCCATTGCTTCGGGCAACGGAAGCGCTTTCCGATACTGGCGGTCGGAGGCGAGAGCGTCTAAGCAGTCGACTGCGGCTAGGATGCGAGCGCCCAAAGGAATGGCTTCACCCTGCAGACCGTCCGGATAACCCTCGCCATTCCACTTTTCGTGATGGGAACGGACGATCGGGGTCACCGGATATGGAAAGTTGACTCTCTCGAGGATTTCGGCACCGACAACCGGATGAATTTTCATCTTCTCGAATTCTTCGCGGGTTAGTTTTCCGGGTTTCGAGATGATGTGCTCGGGAACAGCTAGCTTGCCGATGTCGTGCAACAGCGACGCGGCGCGAAGAGCTTCGATCTCGCGCTCGGTCATCCCCAGGTCTTTCCCAATCTCAACGGCGTAGATTTGAACGCGCGCCAGATGATTGGCGGTGGTCTGGTCCTTAGCTTCGATGGCGAGCGCGAGCGCTTCAATCGTTCTCAGATGAAGGCTGGAGATCTCTTCGGCGTGCCGGCGCTCGTCCTGCACGCGGCCGATGTAGAGATTGAAGCTTCGATAAATGACATAGAGTGCCGGGAGGATCATCACCGAGGTTTGCCATCCTAAGTGACGGAAGGCGACGTCGGCGAGTGCTGCGAGTCCGGAGCCGAACAGATGAAAGGGAAGCGACCAGAAGTAGGAATCGGTCCAGATTGTTTTAAAGGAGCCGGATTCGGTGAGTGCAATGACTCCCGCGATAGGGAGTGTGTTCGCAAAAAAGAATACGGCGGCCGCGATGAGCAGACAAAGGCCGTGCGAGAGGTTCAGGTGATGGAGCAACGGCGCATGGTAAGTGAACGCCGTTAGTTGTTCGGCTACGACACAGGAGGAGATATTAAACAGAACCTGAACAACGAGCGGGCGCCGCTTCACGAAGAGCAGACACTGCGAGAAGGACGCCACGCAAGTGACGATCGCCGCTTCGGAGGAACTGAGCGAGGCTACGGCGAAGAAGATCAGAACGCATAGGACGGATAGGGTTCCGTTTACGCCGGGGAGGCGAACTTTCCAGTGAGCGACAACGATGCCGGTTAGTAAGACGGCGGCGAAGAAGATTGGCGATTGAGGGGGCTTCCAGGTCCAGAGGGCGTAGCTGCACGCGGCGAGTCCGCAGGCGATCACGGCGGTGATTAGAGTTTTGGCCTGCGCGGAGAGAGCGGTCATTTGAGTTTCGGAAACCGCTCCCTTGCGGTCGCGGCTCATCCTTTCTCATCGGCGGTTGCTGGGCAGAACTGTAGATTGGCCTAAGGTTTTCACCTGTTCTATCCGATAGATAGGTGTGATCGAACCGGTTACCGACACGCAAACTTTCCTGGGGTCGACTGCTGTGATGGCGAGCCCGCTGATGAAGGCTCTGATGCGGCAGGTCCATCGCGTCGCGCAGACGCACGCCAGCGTGCTAATCGAAGGCGAAAGTGGCGCCGGTAAAGAGATTGTGGCGCGAGCGGTGCATTGCTTCTCGAAGAGAAGCGAACGCCCTTGGGTCGACGTGAGTTGCGCGGCTCTACCGGAGAATCTGGTGGAAAGCGAGCTGTTCGGATATGAACGGGGCGCTTTCAGTGGAGCGCTGCAGACGAAGCCTGGACTGTTTGAGGTTGCGAACGGCGGTACCATCTTCCTTGACGAAGTGGGCGAGCTTCCGCCGCACCTTCAGGTGAAGTTGCTGCGTGTTCTCGACGGATCGGCTTATTACCGGCTTGGCGGTACTCGCAGAGTCACGGTCGACGTGCGAATTGTGGCGGCCACGAATCGGGATCTCCGGACGCTGGTTCGGGAGAAGTTGTTCCGAGAGGACCTCTACTTTCGGTTGAGTCAAACGTGTTTATTTGTTCCGCCTCTCCGCGAGCGGACGGAAGACATCGAACCGTTGGCAAACTATTTTCTGGAAAAGACGCGACCGGGGCTGACCTTAACGGAAGACGCCATCCGAAAGTTGCAGGGTTGGGGCTGGGCGGGCAATGTCCGCGAGTTGCGCAATGTAGTGACCAGCGCGGCTATCTTTTGCGACGGTGAGTACGTTCAAGCAGAGGACATTGCCTTGAATGATATGTGGGGCGACGCCGCGCAGTCCTCGACGAAGTTGTCGTTAATCGAAAGAGAGACCGTGTTAACGACTTTGAACAGCATGGGTGGCCATCAACAACGGGCGGCTGCCGCGCTCGGCATTTCGCGAAGAACGTTGAGCAGGCGATTGAAAGAGTACGGGCACGCCGAAAAGCGAAGAGCTTGAGGCGGCGCGCCCGCGAAGAACTAACTAAGTTACTCGTTCATATTCACCAGGATTCCCATGCTTTCGCCGGAGACACTAGCAGTGGAACCCCAAACCGCAGCCGAACCCCAAACTGCGGCGCTGCCCCACATGGCGGCGCTTCCTTGAGGTGCTGTGGAACCCCAGACTGCGGCGCTACCCCAAACGGCGGCGCTGCTCCAAACACCCGAAGCTGTTCCCGACGTGACGGTAGATCCCCATACGGCAACGCTGCCCCACATGGCCGCACTCCCCCACATAGCGGCTGCCCCGGATGTTGACTGCGTGTTGGTGATGGAAACCGTGGAAGTAGTCACGGGAGTCGCCGTCGGTGAGAGAGCGCTTCCACTGGCGACATCGTTGGACTGGAGCGCGGCCCATGCATCGAGGTAACCAGCGCCAACCGTGAAAATGTCATAGGTGCTCGTGTACGAGGTGCCCGTGGTTGGATCGACGACCGTGCTGGACGTGGGGAACGTCTTGGTCGCGCTCTTCATGATGCGAGCCTTGATGGTGTCCGGCGTGAGCATAGGATTTTTTTGGAGCATCAGAGCCGCAGTGCCGCTCACCATGGGTGTCGCCATGCTCGTTCCGCTCAGTTTGAAGTAGTCACCGGAATACTGGCCATTGCCGCTCGATGGCTGAGCCCCGGTCATGTAGTAGCTCTTGCCGACCGAAGTCGTCGAATGCGTGAACAGGCTGGCGCCTGCGCCAGCAAGGATCGAAACGATGTGGTTTCCCGGGGCGACAACATCCGGCTTGACGATGTGGTCGACTTGGCTGGGACCCTTCGAACTGTAGCTGGCGATCGTGTCATCGGTTCGGGCCACCGTTCCCTGATCTTTCATGGCTCCAACGGTGATCACATACGGGTCGTTGCCGGGGGCGTTGATGGTCCCGTAGCCTCCCGTACCGGCGGTGTTGTTCCGTCCATCGTTGCCGGCCGCGACTACAACGACGATTCCGGCTTTCCAAGCGCGCTCTACTGCCTGGCACAGGGGATCCTGCAGGTAGCTCTCGTAAACGGGCCGGCCGAGCGACAGGTTAATGACGTTGACCTTTAGCGCGATTGCGCGGTCGATCGCTGCGATCACGGCGCTGTCCGTGCCCTGGCCGTTGCTATCCAAAACGCGGAGATTCACTAGCTTCACATTCGGCGCGATTCCCATAAATGTGTGGGTATACTTCACGCCGAAAGACTTGGAGGCATTTCCACCGACGATGCCGGCGACGTGAGTTCCGTGTCCGTAACCATCGGCTGTGCTCTTATCTCCGGGCACAAAGCTTTCCGCGTAAACGATCCGATTCCCCGTGCTCTGGAGATCGTTTACAAGATTGATGCCGCTGTCGATGATGGCGACCGTGACGTTTGATCCGACATAGCCGTTCATCAGCGCGACGTTGGCATTGATGGTAGGTTGCGCAAATTCCAGAGTGCCTTGGACCGGACGATCGGGCGAAACGAATGCGATTTCGGGGTCCTCCGCGAGATGACGAAGCGCGAAGGCGGGCACGCGGTAAACACCGCCCTGAGCCGAATCGAGTTGCCGTTTCAGGGTGCCACCGAAGTTGAATACCTTAGCGTGATGTCCTTCGGTCGGAGCAGTTTTGTACTGCACAATCACGTCAACCGACGCAAGCGGGTCGGCTCCTTCCAACTCGCGAGCCATTTTCTTCGGCTCCGCCCATAAACTTCCGGTCAAGACTAAAAGAATTCCGAATAAGACAGTATTTTTCATTTCATTTTCCCCAAATTAATACTTGAAGCACTTGCCACTCGCTGCGGAATTGGCGCGCGAACGCCCTCGCCATTTGAATGGGTTTGCGAGGCGGCTTCCCGGTCAGAGTCATCTTTATTTCCTTTTCTTGGATACACACATCTGCACGGAAGTTGGATGCAGGTTGCGATCCGGATTGGTTTTGTTGAGAGAAAACAGGTTAGCTGGGGACGGGGCCGGACAAAGGCGACAACTTGGCGCAATCGGGTGCCATTTTGGCGCTTTGCGATGGCGCTGTTGACGTCGCTGAATAAAGAGTGGCCGGGTTGAGCCAATTTTGCGAGGAAATTGGAAAAGTACTAAAACCTTTTTGGAAATCCGGATCAAATCTCGTCGCCGTCAGCAAACGCATCGGAAATTGGTCGGGCACCCGCGCTGTCAGGCGGTGCTCCCGGCGTGCCGGTGGAGTTGGCGAGGCTTTGCGGGAGTGTTCGATGGTTTGCTTTCCATGACCGAAACTGATGTTTGACAGAGCGAACGGTCGAGGGAAATCTTATGCTTTGTGTAGGTTGGCTCTGCGGCCTCTGCGATGTATTGACGGATCATGGCTTCGTACCAAAGCAAGGCTTCGCATTCTTCGCTTATGAAACCGGGCTTTCTTTTTTTCTCGCGAATTACCTGGAGCCGTTCCAGTTCATCGGTAGTTTGCCGTAGGACGCGGGTCAGGCGGGCATCGTAGCGGTTCAAGGTGTCGAGAGCGCCGGTGTTTTCGCAATCGTTGCGGATCGCTGCGGCTTGGGCGGCTACGGCTTCTGTTCTGGCGTCGTTATGTGATTGAGCGTGACGCAAGGTCTCGGTTTCGATGATGTTGTTTTCCATGGCCGTGGCGCGATGTAGCCGCCAAGTAATATCGATGACGCGCTGCACAAGGTGTGTCTCGCGGACGCCGACGGGTTGGAGGCCGGTGAAGAAGTTCGAGCCGAGTTGGAGGTAAGCCAACGCTTCCTCGGGTGGGAGAAGAAGGCGCTGGCCGGTGACCGCGTGGAAGAAGCCGGTCATGGGAAGCGATTGCGATCGTTCCAGGAGACGCGGGGCTGGAGAGTGGAGCGCTTGTTCGGCTTGAGCGAGGGTTTGTTGTAGTTGGGATTCGAGATTGTGGATTCGTTTGCTCATTCTCGACTCACGATTAGCATGGGGTGGGCGCGCGAGAGAGGTGGGTGGGGGCGTAACTGATTTACTTGGTGAGAGATGGTGGCCGGAAAATTTGGTGACCACTGGGCAGCGAGCCGCGGGAACGGGGATTGCCGGGCGACTATTTGATGAGAGCTGATGCGCTTCCGCGCATCCAAAATGTTGTACAGTTTCAAGGACCAGTCTGCCGCTTATTGCGTAGCGCGCGAATCTCTTCGAGCTTTTCGGCGATCTTCTTCTCGAAGCCGCGATCGGTTGGTTCGTAGAAGCGGGTGCCTGCTAACGGTTCGGGGAGACATTCCATGCCGGGTATTGCGTCTTCGTATTGGTGCGCGTGCTCGTAGTTTTGGCCGTAGCCCCATTGCTTCATGTGCCGCGTCGGAGCGTTTCGGAGATGGAGGGGAACGGGCTCGGCGCGTCCCACAGTGAGTTCGCGCTGCGCAGCGCCGAGCGCCCGATAGGATGCGTCCGACTTGGGCGCGACCGCGAGATAGATCGCGATCTGGGCGAGCGCGAGGTCGCCTTCGGGAATGCCCAGGAAGTGCACCGCTTGCTGCGCCGCCATGGCTTGTTCGAGTGCACGCGGGTCCGCCATGCCGATGTCTTCGATCGCCATGCGGATAAGTCGCCGAGCAATATATAGGCGATCTTCTCCGGCTTCGAGCATGCGCGCCAGCCAATACAGCGAGGCATCCACATCGCTCGAGCGCACAGACTTATGCAGCGCCGAGATGATGTTGTAGTGCTCCTCGCCTGACTTATCGTAAAGCAAGATTTTCCGTTGCGCGGAGTCCTCGACGATCTGCGGCGTCAGTGTTCCGCCGGGCGGAATGGCTCCAGCGGCCGTTTCAAGGGTGTTGTACGCAACGCGGGCATCGCCGTTGGCGTACGAGGCAATTACTTGAAGTAAATCAGGGCTTGCCGCGATTTTGCGATCGCCCAATCCGCGCTCGTTATCATCGAGGGCTCGCCGCAACAAAATCACGATGTCTGCGTCCGACAAGGCCTGAAGCGCGTACACTTTTGAGCGAGACAGAAGCGCCGCGTTCACCTCGAATGACGGGTTCTCGGTCGTTGCACCAATCAGAATGATGTCGCCGCGCTCCACGTACGGCAGAAACGCATCCTGTTGCGCGCGATTGAACCGATGGATTTCGTCGATGAACAAGATGGTGCGGCGGCCGATGTGGCGAAAGCGCTCGGCATCCGCCATCACGGCTTTGATCTCCTTGATGCCGCCCAGCACCGCACTGAATGGAACGAACTCGGAACGCGTCATGCGGGCGACAATGCGGGCGAGAGTGGTTTTGCCTACGCCCGGCGGACCCCACAGGATCACACTCGATAACCGGTCTTGCTCAATCTGCTCGCGGAGCGGACGTCCCGGCGCGAGGATATGCTCCTGTCCGACGAAGTCATCGAGCCGCTCCGGGCGCATGCGTTCCGCGAGTGGACGCGTCTTATCCGCGGGGTCAGGACGGAGCGGGGCAGCATCGAAGAGGCTCAAACGCCTCTCCTTTGCCGCGCGGCTTCGTAAAGCAGAATGCTCGCGGCCATCGCGGCATTCAGAGATTCAACACCGGTGGTCGGAATCCGAACCGTTGTTGCCATCCGCAGGATGTCCTCACTGACACCGTGTCCCTCACTGCCAATCACAAGCGCGCACGGCGCGGTGAAGTCGCAGTCCCAAGCAACAGGGGCGGCTGAGAATGGCACACTTGCAAACACGGACAGATCCGGGACATAAGGATGAGCAGTTCGCAAGAACGGCAATCGGAAGAGCGATCCTGCCGACGAACGAAGCGCTTTCGGGTTAAACGGATTGGCGCAACCGGGCAGCAACACGAGCCCGCTAGCACCAAACGCCTCCGCTGATCGCGCGATCGCGCCTACGTTACCGGGTTCCTGTACGCCATCGAGGACGACAACGAGCGCAGGGAAGCGGTAAATCGAATCGGGCTTCCATGCCGGCGGCTCGACGAGCGCCAAGACACCTTGTGGCGTTTCTGTTCCGGCTAGCGATCGAAAGACATTCGCCGGAACCTCGATGATCCGATCGGATGGAACGCCGGCCACTGCCGCGTCACGCGAGACGATCAGCGCCCGGATTCGCAGGCCGCTGTGTGCCGCTTCTTCGACCAGCCTTGGACCTTCAGCAATGAGCCAGCCCTGCGACGTCAGCCCTCCGCGCTCCTGCGCACGCCGAATGTCCTTGAGCAGCGGATTGGCGGCGCTGGTAATGACGTCGGCGGTCATCTCTTCTACAATGTTGTCATCAGCATAACGCGCGCCTTGAAAAACCTGCTGTGGGCGATCGTTGTTCTTCCCCTGGTTTTCGCTCTCGGCTATCTTGGATCTCTGACCGCCCGGATTGCGAGCCAATCCAGGCACGATGTAGCACAGAAAGAGGACGTCATCATCGTGATGGGCGCGGCGGAATACCGCGGGCGTCCCTCGCCCGTGCTGAAGGCGAGGCTCGACCACGCGCTTACACTCTACGCGCGAGGACTCGCACCGCTTATGATGACGACGGGTGGGGCGGGTGGAGATCCCCAGTTCACGGAAGGCGCTGTCGGCCGTTCTTATCTGATTGATCGCGGTGTGCCGCCGGAGCGGATCATTGTCGAAAGCCAAGGGGAAAGCACCGTATACTCCACTGCCGCTGCTGTCGAAATCATGCGCCGCATGAGTCTACATTCCTGCATTCTGGTCAGCGACGGCTACCACATTTTTCGTGCCAAGCGCATGCTGCAGGCATCGGGTATCACGGCCTACGGCTCACCGCGAGCGTCTCAACCGCAAAGCACGACCTGGCGGTACTGGCAATACATGAAGCAGGCGGTCGGGTATGCGCTTTGGAAGGCGGGCGTGCCTGTCTAAGGGTGTAAGCTCGTGGTCATGCACACAAGATCACGGCTCGCCGCTTTTGGATCCGTTCTGGCCTGTACGGCTGCTTTACTGGCGCAGCAGCCGCGGAAGAGTCCGCACGAAAAAGTATCCGTTACTCTGGGAGGCAAATCGGTTACCGTCGAATACGGCAGGCCTTCTCTGCGCGGCCGCAAGGCGGTCGGCGGCAATCTCGTTCCGTACGGACAGGTTTGGCGCACGGGGGCGTACGAAGCCACAAAACTCACCACGCCAGTTGCGCTCAAGATTGGTTCCCTTTCTGTGCCCGCGGGCAGCTATGCGCTGTTCACGATGCCGGGCGAAAGTGAATGGACGTTGATCGTGAACAAGACGGCTGACCAGTGGGGCGCTTTCGATTATAAGAAAGCCGACGATCTCGGCCGCGTAGCGATGACGGTTTCGAAGTCTAGTTCGCCGACCGAGCAGTGTACGATTGCGTTCAACAAAAAGGGGGATAATGCCGCGACTTTGACGCTTGCTTGGGAGAACACGGTCGCGTCTGTCGACGTGCAGACTGAGTAGAGTTGTTGGATTGTTCGACCGCCCAGAACTAATTGAGAGCGGAGGGTGGACATACAGCTTCACGAAGGTAGGGAAGATTTAAGAGGCCGCCGTCTAGCGAAGAACGGCTGGCACGGGCGCAACGCCGCGCTGCATTGCTCCTGAGACTTTGACGCTAACCTATCCAATCTGCACTCTCGCATTGCCTCTCTAATCCCCCGCGTTCTTCGAGAAAGGCAAACCGAGCACAAGACGCTCACCAATGTGCTTCTGAGTAAGAGCGAGACGAGCAACCCGGTTTGTATTTCGATTGTTTTAAGAATCATCGCCCGCCCACTCAACGCTTCAGCAAAATGACTGGTGGCTATTGGCGGGCCAACACCGTTAGGGCTGCAATCGAATTGGTAAGAATGTTCACAGGATTAAATTTTTCATGGCGCATTTCAGGGGAACTCTACGCTTTAGACTGTGAGCGCCATCTTCGGAGGCGTCAGGAGGAATATGCCAATCCAATCGAAACCGGTCTGGTGGA
>JAVHMZ010070249.1:0-11139 GCA_034782995.1 Amazona versicolor | reverse complement strand
GCAATACGTAACAAATCGGCTCACTCTTGTTGAACACTCTTGCGTGCTACACGTTCCTTGTTTTCACACAGACTCGCAAGGGAGCGGGTTCCGCAGAGTTAATACTTTAGGGCGAATCAGAAACGAAACCAGAATCTACACGCAAAAAATCCGGCAATTGCCCCCGCGAAGAACGCGAACGCAATCGAACCAATAAGCACAGGAACTCGATTGAATCCTCTCGGGGCCGCCGAACCTTCAATAGCATTCGATTCCACAGTCTTCAAGCCCGCCGTGTTTTCCGGCGCTGCGGCCGCTTCCATCACAAACGCGGCATCCGCGTCTAGCGCCTCCAATGCACGTCCTTTACGGAAATGAAATGCCGCTTTCGTCGGTGCTCCGCTTTCCGGCTTCACGATTAAAACGATCTGCCAAGGATGCGGGAATAACTGCGAATACAGCTCTAAATCTTCCGGAGTCAGCTTCAGCGAACTCCGGCTGTGCGACACCCAAAACCCGAGAAACGAAAGTGCCGCTAGTTCCGGATCAAAGCGGCTACGCTCTAGCGTCGTCCGGACGCTCTCTTTCTCCTCGTCGGTTAGCAAAAACGCGGGGCCGCGCTCATGCGATAGAACAATGGGCCGCTCGGCGACGAGCTCCAGACGTCGCGGCGCGCGCGCATTTGGGTGAACTCGGCCGAACAGAATGCCACCAGTCTCCAGCCCTCCGAACGGCAAAGCATGAAAGCCTTCCACCGCTCGCCGCCGGATCTGCAAGAGAAGCGTCGGCGGTGTCTCTATCGCGAACGGGCATGCCGGCGACTGCCAGCTTTTCGCTCCTTCAGAGGCGCTGATTCCGGGCGCTGGGAGCTTTTCAATGATGCTCAGCATGACTCTCCTTCATCTTGTTATCGGCAACCCGGCCGACAAGATTACATGCGTATAATGTGATTGGTGTCGCGCGGAAAAGACCTGGAGTTGCGGCTTCAGCGAACCGAGCAGCAGCTCCGGTTGTTTCAAAAGGTAAGCCGATTTATGGTGCGGGAAATGAACCTGCAAGAAGTCTTGCAAGGTATTGTTTCCCTGATCGCCGAGTTCATGGAGTGCGATTCGTGTCTGGTCTACCTCATCCACGACAGCGAGCTGATTTTGTGCGCATCCAACAACCCGCATCCCGGCGCGATCGGTAAAGTGAAACTGCGGTTGAGTGAAGGTCTGACCGGATGGGTGGCGCGGGAACGCCGTATGCTGGCGTTACCTCGCGAAGCATACAAGGATCCGCGCTTCAAATATTTTGGAGAATTAGCTGAAGACTCATATGAATCGTTTCTGTCAGCTCCTGTCATCGCGCGGAACCGAGTGGTCGGCGTGATCAACGTTCAGCACAAGCAGCCGCACCAACACACGGGAAGCGAGATGGAAACACTGACCACCATCGGCGAACAGGTCGGTTGCGCGCTGGTGCTCGCTCGCATGGAACCAACTGCGGTGGCGGAAGCGAACCATGTCGAACTTGTCCTCGCTTCCGGTCCAACCCGGCCCCGACGATAGTGGCTCCTCACTCGCTCCTTTCCGTTGCTCTGCTCCTGCTTGGTGGCCTCGCTTCTCTTCAAGCTGCCGAAAAGTGGACTGTAATTTATCTTCACGATCGAAACGACAGTGAGCTGAGTCTCACCGGTCTTCAATTTCCAACAGCACAGATCGGCTTTGCGTCTGGCGCGATGACGCGTCACCGTGCCGGAAATTTCCTCATGTCCGAGCGGGAAACGCACTCCGGCGTGATTCTCCTCACGACCGACGGAGGCAAAACTTGGAACGAGGTGGGAGTGAAAGAAATCCCCATCTCGCTATTCTTCCTCGACGAAACCACGGGTTGGTTTATCACCGAGAATGCGGTCTACCGAAGCACCGATGCCGGACGCTCCTGGAAGCAACTCTCCAAAGTTGAAGATCTACTTGAGATTTTCTTCTTGACTAAGCAGCATGGATTCGCAGTTGGCAGCAACCAGAACGCCCTGGAGACCAATGACGGCGGAGCGACTTGGGCGCCGGTTGGTGCCGCTACTTTGCCCACCCTAAGCAAGGAATCGACTGTCTATGAAGACGTCACGTTCCGCGGGCAAATGGGCCTGATCGCCGGATGGAGCCGGGCTGCCGGACGAGACGACAACTCGCCGGCTTGGCTTCATCCCGAGTGGAATACCAGGCGCAAGTACACCGCCGACACCACGAATGTCTTGCTTCAAACGCGAGACGGCGGGCGCACGTGGGATTCAACCTTGCAACAACTTACTGGCAAGCTCACCCGTGTTCATCTCGCCCAGGCTGGTTTCGGACTCGCTTTGTTTGATTTCCAGAGTTCCAGCGAGGTCTACCGGCTCGACAGCAAGAAAGAAAGCGCGCGCGTGTTTCGGAAGAAGAACCGTGTGCTCACAGATATCGTTTCGAGCAACGCGGGCGTAGCATATCTGGCCGGCTATGAACCGCCAGGCGATGCGCGGCCAAGTCCAATTCCGGGCAAGGTGAAAATTCTCAGAAGCTCCGATCTCGAAAACTGGGATGAGATTCCCGTCGACTATCGAGCTGTGGCACGACAGGTCTGGTTGGCGGCATCCGAAGACAACACGGTCTGGGCGGCTACCGACACTGGAACGATTTTGAAACTTCAATCGGACCAACGCTGAAACATTTTCAACGCACCGCGTTTTATCCTCAAGCTTTACACAAGCAATTCCGTATAACAACAATCAAACATTACAGAAAGAATCTGAGGATATCTGAATGTTTCAATTGCGTTTCGATTGACTCTGAACTCGCCAAACAACATAGTGGAAGAGTCTCAAGAGCCTTTGGGAACAGGTGAGCCTTTCGGTTTTACCGGAACTATCTGCGATTGCGAAGGGAACGAGCGTGACGCCTTGCGGTACGTCAAACGGCCCGGCTTCAAGAGCAGGTAGTAAGGTCGATGATTCCGTTTACGGGATTATCCTCTGAGGCCACAGGTTGAGCGAGCCCACGAACGTTGTCTCGCGTGGAAGGGCATCGGCGAAATGCGGATGCGCGGAGCGAGCGAACGGGCAATGGTCATCCTCCCTGCGGAATGCCTGTTCCCGTCGCTCTTGGGGTCCTACCACTCCGAATACGCAGTGCCTTCAAGACTCTGCTTATCGGAACCGCTCCGAACGTCCCAGATTCCAGGCTCGGTCTGACTCACGCTCTGTCCTGGGTCTTCCATAACAATCTTCCAGCTCGAGTTACGTCCCGTCATCGGGTCTTTCGGAACGTCCCGCAGATAGTGCTCCGACACAAGATCCTGCAGCGTCTGCGGAGCTTTTTGTTTATCGATGCTGTATTCATCGATCATCTGGCGCATCGTGAATAGGTCGTTATGCAGCACTGTTTCTTTGGAACGGATGAGCGACTTCTGGTAGTACGGCACCGCGATTCCAATCAAGGTCACGATGATTGCCATCACGATCATCAGCTCGACCAACGTGAAGCCGCGGAGCAAGCTTCGCGCGCTGTTACCACTCCGAGTATGGTGTTCCATCCGCGGCCTTTTGATCTGTCTTGGTATAGACGTTAAATACATTCTGTCCGCCCCAGCCATTGGACTTAGGATCGTCCTGCATGCTGCGCACTCCCCAATCCGTCGAATTCGTCATCGGATCGCGCGGAATGCGGCGCAGAAACTTGAGTTTTGTATCGGCGCCTGCACCTGCGCCCTTAACGCCATCCACAAGAGCCTGTAAGCTTTCCGGATAACCGAACGAGTCCTGTTTTTGTATGCCCAATTTGTTCGAATCGGCGTAGTCTTTATACTTATCGATCGCCTTGCGCATTTCCTGCAGAGATTCCACTAGTTCTCGTTCTTTAATCTTGCGAACGCGCGTGCGGGCAATCGGAACAGCCATGCTGCTGAGAAGCATCAGGATCGTGAAGGCCACGATGAGTTCGATCAGCGTCATCCCGGCTCTGCGATCGCGTCCCCGCGCGCGAACGATCTGCTGCGCCGCCTTCACGTTACTTCACCGTTACCGTTAGTGGCGCGCTGCTGGCGTTGCTGGTCGCCCCGCTGGAATCGTGCAACACGGTTTTGGGCATAAACACCGCGGTCTGCCCCTTCCCAACGGCCTGGAAGTAAACAACCAGCAAGCTGCCTGAGCCATTCACGCTACCTTTCGAAGGATCGCGTGATAACGTCGCGCTCGCATCCCCGGAATCGTTCAGCACGTTGCGCTGCGGCTGCAGTTGCAAGCCATTCTGCTGCAGCAAGTCACCGGCGCCAATCGCATTGATTTTCAGAATCTTCGGATCGAACTTCAGTTGCGATTCAATCGATTGCAGGTTCGTTGCTCCGTCCGCCCGAATGGTCACCATGAATGCCGAACCTACCTGCGCGTCGAGTTGCCCGGGAGTGAACGATACGCGAGCGGGTTGAGCCGGCGTTGCCGCGGGTTGGGATGGCGGTGCCGGAGTGGCGGCAGGCACAACTGCGCCCGGCGTCGAAGTGGGCTGCAGCGCCCCGACCGGCGCCGGTTTCCCGTCTGCTGGCGGCCGCGGCGCATAACGCACTTGATAGTTCGTCGCGTTGCCCGCATACACCGTTCGCAAATTCGTTTCGTTGATATCAGGCCCGCGCACGATGTGCGGAATGATGGAAATCAGCAACTCGGTCTTGTCGACTTCCGTTTGCTGACTCGTAAACAGGCGGTTCAAAATCGGAATGCTCGAGAGCCCGGGAATTCCGGACACAGTCTTCGAGTCCTGAAGCTGAATCAGTCCGCCCAGCATGTTGATTTGGCCATCCCGCATGCGCACATCGAGCGTAGCCTTTCTCTGTCCGATCACCGGCTGCGAGATGCCACCCAGATCGACATGATCCTTCACCTGCGAAATCTCCACGTCCAAGTGAAGCGAAACCTCTCCGTTGTCATGGACGCGCGGCGTAATCTCCAGATTCACGCCAGTGTCAATGAACGTAAACTGCGTGTTCACCAGAGGATTAATGCCGACGCCACCCACGCCCGGTTGGTAACTGCCCGTTGCCGTAGGAATCTTATCGCCGATCTTGAGAGTTGCTTTGAAGTTGTCGACTGCGCGGATCTGCGGCCTCTGCAGAACCCGCGTCCCGCTGTCATTCTGTATGGCTTCCAGCAGACCGCCAGGAACGTTAGTAAGAGAATAATCGCGCCCGTCGATCTTCTTAAGATTCGAAAGCGGAATCGGAATATTGGTGTTTGTGCTCGTGCCGGTGGTTCCTGTAGTACCCAGTCCGGAAACAATCGCACCCGTGCCGGTTGTTGTGGAACCAGTTCCTGTCGTACCGGTTCCGGTTGTTGTGGTTCCGGTTCCCGTCGTGTTGTTGTTGAAGGTACCGCCACTCGTGCTTCCATTCCCGTTCAACTGCCCAGCCAGGGTTTGAAGAGCGGTCCGCGGCGTGAAAATAATCTGCGAGCTGATGCCGTTCGGCGCGAATGCGGCCGCGAGCTGACGAGTGCGTGTGCTGTTTACCTCCATCACGGTGACATCAACCAGCACTTCCGCCTTAGGCTTATCGAGATCCGCAATCAGCTTTTCCACCAGAGCCATGCGATCCGGTTCGGTTTTCACAATGATGGCGTTCTGCGAAGTGTAATTGAACAACTTCGTTACTTCAATTACTTGGCGAAGAGTGGTAATTACTTCCTGCAGTTCTTGCGGTGATGTGACATTCGAGAGATAAAAGACTCTTACAACCTGATCTTCGTAATCGCGTCGCTTCTGCGGGTTTTCGGACGTGATAAAAATCGTATTCGCTGAAAGCGGCTTCCAGAACGATTTGGTAATCACTGCTAAATAATCCAATGCTTCGCCCAGCGTTGCGCCATTCAGATCGATGGATTGATTTTTCTGACTGCTCTGATTGCCTTGATCGAAATCCGGATCGAACAACACGTTGATGCCGGCCAGCTTGCCCACGGTATCAAACAGAACACGCGGCTTCTGATTGTTCATGCGCAGGGTAATGGGCTGCGTATTGAGCGGCCGCAACTCGGGCTCGGGAAGTAGGTCAGCAACCCGGTCCTGTTGCTCGCGCTTAGCCACCTGCACTGGCGTCAGCCCCACTTCTTCCGGCGTAGCCTTCGCGTTCGGATCAGCGGCTCGCCGCTTTTCCCGCTCAATCATCTCGTGCGTGCGGCGAAGCTCCTGCTCCGAAATGTCGGACGCAGGGTCGATCTGATAAGCCCGCTCGAACTCCGCCAATGCTTCGGAGAGCCTGCCCTTCGTGCGCAGTTGCTGCCCGCGCCCTAGATGAAAGTTGCCAGCCTCGAACCGCACACGGCGCAACTCGAGTTGATACGCCGGGTCGGCGGGATCCAGGCGCACTGCTTGTTCACTCAGCGTGAGCGCCTTGTCCCAATCCTGCTTGTTCTCCGCGGTGTGCGCTTCCGCGAGCAACCGGTCGGCCTTGCGATTACGCGCCTCAAGCGGCAGCGGAACCGATGTGAAGAATAGGAGGAGGGCAGTGACAGCCGCGAAAATCGGGCGCAGGCGCGGCAGGACGATTCGATACATGTATGATCAAAGGGTCTGACGTGGACAGGGCGGTGATCGTTGAGTGGAAACTTCCGGTTCCGCTGCGAGAGCACCGCGAACGTCAATGAAAAAATCCGAACACAAAGTTCTCAGCGAGAACAGGCAAGCCAGTCATAATTACTTTCTCCTCGATCGTTACGAAGCGGGTCTCGTTCTGAGCGGAACCGAGGTCAAATCCATTCGCGCCGGAAAGATGCAATTACGCGATAGCTACGCGCGCGTTGAGAACAATGAGGCGTGGCTGCTCAACGCGCACATTAGTGAATACTCGCATGGCAACCGTGAGAATCACGCACCCGTTCGAGGTCGGAAGTTGCTGCTACACCGGCGCGAAATCGACAAGCTGCTAGGCGCGACCCGCGAAAAAGGGCTTGCCTTAATTCCCACACGAGTCTATTTAAAAGACGGGCGCGTGAAGGCCGAAATCGCCGTTGCGAAGGGCAAACAACTGCATGACAAACGTGAGGCCGACCGCGCCCGCACGGCCGACGCTGAAGCCCGGGCCGCGATTCGCAACAGCAAAGGATGAGCCGCGACCGCCGAAGGAGCGGTTCTCCACCATGCTCCTCAGGAGTAAACAAAGAAATCCATGAACATTTCACTAGCGCGTAAAGCGCCCACGGAAATAGAGGCAGAAGCTCTCATCATTCTTGAATTCGAAGAAAGCTCTTCCCTGCCTGCAGGCTATGAGCCGATGCGCCAGTCCGGTGAACTCACCGGCAAGGCGAAAGAGTTAGCCCTTCTCCATCACGTTCCGGGTTATCAGGCGCACCGGCTTTTGATGGCGGGCGCGGGAGCCAAGCAAAAGTTCACGACCGCGGAGATGCGAATCCTTACCGGGTCCGCGGCACGGTTCCTCAAAGCCCGGTCGGTCATGAAGATTGCCCTATTCCTTCCCGATGATCTCTCGGTGCCCGAGCACGTTTCGGCTGCCGTCGAAGGCGTGCTGTGTGGCGACTTCGAGTGTGACCAAAACAAATCCGATCGAAGCGGGACTAAGTTCCTCGAGTCATTCACTGTGATCGTCGAAGGCGGGGGCGACGAACTCGAAGAGGGATTGAAGCGCGGACAGATCCTCGGCGACAGTCAAAACCTGGCGCGTGCGCTCGCGAGTGAGCCGCCCAATCTGATGACTCCCACCGTAATGGCCGAACGCGCTGAATCCGTAGCCAAAGAGTGCGGACTCGGTTGCGAAACGCTCGACGAATCGCAAATGCGCGAGCTCGGAATGGGCGCGCTGCTCGGCGTTGCGCAAGGAAGCGCCGAACCGCCCGCGATGATCATCATGCGCTACCAGCCGGAGCCAAAACCGGCCGGCAAAACGCATCTGGGTCTCGTCGGAAAAGGCGTCACTTTCGACACGGGCGGCATTTCCATCAAGCCCTCCGACAAGATGGACCTCATGAAGTACGACATGTGCGGCGGCGCGGCGGTGATCGGGGCCATGCGCGCCATCGCGATGCTCAAACCACCCATCCCTGTCACCGGCATCGTGCCCACTGTCGAAAACATGCTAGGTCCGCGCGCTCAGCGGCCGGGTGACATCGTGCGCTCGATGTCCGGGAAGACCATTGAAGTTCTCAACACTGACGCGGAAGGCCGCCTGATTCTCGCCGACGCAATCACTTACGCCCAGCAAAAACTCGGCTGTACCCACTTAGTCGACGCCGCCACACTGACCGGAGCAATCGTTGTCGCTCTGGGCCATCACAACACCGGTTTCTTCGCGAGCGACGCCGCTCTCGAAGACCGCTGGAACCACGCGGCGGAACACGAAGGCGAGCGCATGTGGCACATGCCACTCGGCCCGGAGTATCGCGAGCAACTTAAGAGCGCCTTCGCCGACATCGCCAACATCGGCGGTCGCGACGGCGGCTCGATTACCGCCGCCATGTTCCTCAAAGAATTCACCGGCGAAACACCCTGGGTCCATCTCGACATTGCCGGAACAGCCTGGATTGAAGACAACAAACCATATCTGGCCAAAGGCCCGACGGGTGTGTTAGTGCGAAGCTTCGTGTCGCTGGCGATGAATTGGCGGGATTAACGCCGAATGTTTCTCAGTTGCAATCACCAGGATGAGCCGCGACCGCAAGGGAGCGGGGTACCTGCAAAATTCACGTTACTCAGCATCCATCAGTCCTGGCCGTTACAGTCGAACTGAAACCCGAACTACCCCGGTAAATACTGTTCCCGCAGCACGGCATAATCCGCAGGAGTCACTAATCGAAACCGGATCTCCAACGAACAAAACTGCCGGATGCGCTCGGTCATCCGTTCATCCGGAAACTCGATTCCCGCGATGTACAAATGCCCGGCGTGCACACGAAACGGCAAGATCGACAGAGCTCGTGATACCTTGGCCGGAAACGTCCGCGTTGTCGCCACTGCGATTTCGTTTGCCGCCGGCCTTCCGAGTTCCACATTCTGCTGCAACGCAAGCGCCTCATACAGCTCGTCGATCGTAATCAGTCCCTCGTGTGTGAGCCACTCGCCTAGCCGTTTGCCCGGCGGCCTCGACGCGCGAGCTTGCGCGAGTTGTTCCGCGTTGATGTATCCGGATCCGACCAGCACGTCGTCTAAGCTGCGCTTGTGTTCGCTAAGTGCGGCCCGGTTCGGATACGCGTGTTCCGTTTTCAACCAAACAAGAGGTTGCCGCTTGGCCTTCATCCACGCATAATTGCGAATGGCGGATAAGGTCGCGCGCAAGTTAATCCAGTTGGCCCACAACACGCGAATCGGCACGGCGCTCGCAAACTTCCATCCATATACGCGCCCCGAAAAGTATGACCGCATACTGATGTGGAGTAACTGGATCGCGGCTGTTGCTTCACAAATCCGATGAAGGGCGAAATGATTCCCGCCGTCGGCGAATATCCAGGATGTGCGCAGTAACTTCGCAAAACACCAACTGCCCAGTCCCACGAGGAACATAGCGTTAGTTATGGGCGTTAGCAAGTTATTCAACAACGCTTTGCGGTCGCGCCAGAACCAATACAGTTGCGAAAGAGTCTCGCTGCTGTTGTGAAACTCCCAGGACTGCAGCGCGATGCCGGTCACCCAACGTGACCGCTGCCGGATAGCTTTCGCTTTGGTCTGCGGAAAATACTCACGCGTCGCAATGTAAGTCCCGTTGCGTCGCGTGAGGGGAAGGAACTTCTGCTTGAATCCCAGACGGTGAACACGGAACCCAATCTCGTAATCCTCCGTGAGTGATCGTGGATCGAAGACACGGTTGGTATTCGTCTCGGCCAATTGCTCCATCGCACTTCGCGAATACCCTGCTCCAACCCCGTTCGACGGAACAAAGCCACCCAGTCGTGCGCGAGCGGGCAAGTCTTTGAATTGGGTTTCTGCAAAATCATCACAGTAAACACCGTGCGTTAAATGCAACGGCGGAGTCGCCAACGCGAGAACCGGAAGCTGGACCATGTCGTATGACTCCCGATAGTAATTGGTCCAGCGCAACGACTCCGGGTGCAACAGATCTTCCGCGTCGTGAACCAAAAAGGTTTCAAAGCGTTGTCCGGTGCGCTCCTCGTACTCCAGCGTATTCTGATAAATCCAGTTCAAGCAATCCGCCTTTGACGTTGGGCCTTCGTGCGGACACACGGCTAGATGAACAGAAGGAAATCGTTGAACCAGTTCGCGTACTGCCGCTAGGGTCAGACCATCGTTTGGATAGGTTCCCAGAAATAGCTCGTACCGCCCGTACCGCTGACTGGCAATGTTATGCTCAACCATATTCTGGATTACGCGATGCTCTTTCCAAAGCGGCACCAGAATCGCCGTAAGCCGCTCTGGAACGGATTCGAGCGCGAGCGTAGTGGGCAGTTCGTCGCGGCAGGGGCGCACTCGCGCGAGTATGCAGGCGGCATCGATGATCAGATCATCGAACCCGTTCAGCAATACCCACACCGCCAGCGGCCACAGAATCGCGACCACCCAACTTCCGTTCAACTGAGCGACCTCCGTCTAAGAAAGTCCGCTCCGCAACTGGATCCTCGCAGGAATCTGTACGCAAACTTATCCCGAATAGCTCAAGTAATACTTGAGGTCTGGTTGTGTTGCGCCCTTTGCCCCGCCGGAAAGGCGGCTGCCTTCCGCTTCGCCGTTGTGGGGGACCGAACCGGGCGCGCCGTCCCCGGTGTCTACGAACAGGTTTGGAAAGAAGTAGCGGCTGCACATCCGGCATTCATCGTCACCGTTGGCGACGCAATCGAAGGACTGAACGACGCACGCGCGGAATCCGAGTGGACGGCGGTGAAACGTGCGTGGCCTACGGGGATTCGCGTGTACCACACGCCTGGAAATCACGACATTTGGAACGAATTCTCCAAAGCGCTGTTTATCCGCGAAACAGGCTCGAAACCGTTCTATTCTTTTGATTTCGAGGGTGCGCACTTCGTCGTTCTCGATAACTCTCAAACCGAGGATCTTTCCGAGTCACAATTGGAGTGGGCGCGTGACGATCTCGCGCGGCATCGCTCTGCGGGGCGTCCGAGCGGGCCCGTTTTTCTGTTCTTCCATCGGCCCTACTGGCTCATTCCGCTCAAGTTGCGCGTCAACGGCTTTGTTTTGC
>JAVHMZ010070144.1:0-11142 GCA_034782995.1 Amazona versicolor | reverse complement strand
GAACTCGACCACCAGGTTGGGCTCCATCTTCACCGGGTAGGGAACCTCGTCCAGCGTCGGCACGCGGGTGAAGGTCACCTTGGCAGCGCCGTCGGGAGCGACATAGTCCGGCACGTCGCGCTCGGCGAGCGACTGCGCTTCCAGCACCAGCGCCATTTCCGCCGCCTTGGCCGACAGCGCGATCTCCTCGCCCGGATAGACGCGGCGCGAGGCGACGTTGCACTTGACGCCATTGACGCGGACATGCCCGTGGCTGACGAGCTGGCGGGCGGACCAGATCGTCGGCGCGAACTTGGCGCGATAGACGATCGCGTCCAGCCGCTGCTCCAGCAGGCCGATCAGGTTCTGGCTGGTGTCGCCCGTCATTCGGCTGGCCTCCTGATAGGCCTGCTTGAACTGCTTCTCGGTGACGTCGCCGTAATAGCCCTTCAGCTTCTGCTTGGCGCGCAGCTGGATGCCGAAGTCCGACACCTTGCCCTTGCGGCGCTGGCCGTGCTGGCCGGGGCCGTACTCGCGCTTGTTGACGGGGCTCTTGGGCCGACCCCAAATGTTCTCGCCCATCCGGCGGTCGAGCTTGTACTTGGCGCTGGCGCGCTTCGACATGACTGGTCTTCCTGCAATTGCGACGACGTTGGTCCCGGTGCCGCGCCGCTGGCTCCGCTCACAGTTGCGAGGAAGGGCGGGGCCACCGCTTCACCGGGGTGCGGGGCCAATCGCGAGGTCCGGCCTTATGGTGGCCGGGCGACGTTCTGTCAATGCGGGCTCAGCAGTGGACGCCGGTCGCGGCGCCGGTGGCGATGCAGTCGCCCAGATGGCGCTGCGCCTCGGACCTCTCCTCGTCCCCGAAGCGGTTGCCGCGCCGATCTTCCCTGTTGTTCCTTCTTCCCTTTCTGCTCCGTGCCCAAAGCAATCCCTCTCCGGCGAACCAAACCGTAACGGTCACCGGATCCTACGAACCGGTCCCTCTCGGCGAATCGGATCGCGCTCTCCATTCGATTCCAGTTACTCCCTCCACGCTGCTGCTCACTCACAGTCTGGCCGATCTCCTCAAACTCGACTCTTCGCTCGATCTGCAAGAGCGCGCGCCGGCGGGCGTCCAAGCCGATCTGTCCATCCGCGGTTCCACGTTCGGCCAGACCCTTATCCTGCTCAACGGCCTTCGCCTCAACGACGCGCAATCGGCCCATCACAATCTCGATATCCCCGTGCCGCTCGAATCCATCGGCCAGCTCGAAATTCTGCGCGGTTCAGGCTCTACGCAATATGGGTCGGATGCGCTGGGCGGCGTGGTCAACATCGTCACGCGCCGGCCCGAGCGCGCGGAGCTGCTCCTGCGCGGTGGTCTGGGCAACTTCGGGAGTAACGAACAAGGAGTCGAAGCCGCGGGATCGCTCCGAGGCATTTCCGAAACGCTGTCCGCTTCGCGCGATTTCTCTACCGGCTTCCGCGCCGATCGCGACTACCGCATCTTCTCGCTTTCATTGGACACCATGCTCCGCGACCCGCTCGGCCCCGCGAGCGTCCTTCTCGCTCTCTCCGACCGGGCCTTCGGCGCCGATCAGTTCTACGGCAACTTCGATTCCTGGGAGCGCACCAAGAGCTGGTTTGCCGGCGCTCACCAGAACTGGGGCGACCGCACCGAATTCGACTTCGCTGTCCGCCGTCACACCGATCTCTTCGTTCTTTACCGCGATCGCCCGTCCGTTTACACCAATCGCCACGCCGACGAAACCTGGGAAGGCGCCGTCCGCCGCAATGACCCTCTGCCACGAGGCTCGGAACTGCACTACGGCGCCGAGATCGACGCCGATTCCATCGAAAGCAACAACCTGGGAAACCACTCCCGCACCCGTGAAGCCGTCTACCTCGCCTGGGATGCTCGCGTACTGAAGCGCTTCGCCTTCAACCTCGGCGTGCGTGACGATCTCCACGATGGCTGGCGCAACCAGGTCAGTCCGAACGCCAGTGGAGCCGCCTGGCTCGCCCCCTGGTTGAAGGCTCGCGCGGCCGCGAGTCGCGCCTTCCGCATCCCGACTTATACGGATCTGTATTACCAGGACCCCGCCACGCTCGGCTCGCCCAACCTGAAACCGGAAACGGCCTGGAACTACGAGGCCGGGCTCGACTGGCACAGTGGCGCCGCCTGGCGCGGCGAAATTGCCGTCTTCGAGCGCCGCGACCGGAACATCATCGATTACATCCAGTTCGCGCCCGGCCAGTTATTCCAAGCAACGAATCTCGAAAATCTGAACTTCACCGGCGTGGAAACGTCGCTCCAATACTCGCCCACGCGCGAGCAAGTGTTCGACATCCGCTACACTGGGCTTCGCGGCGATCGCTCCCTCGCTCCCGGACTTGTCTCCCGCTACGTGTTCAACTACCCGGTGCACTCGGGTGTGGTTTCCTGGCGCGGGAAACTGCCTGGGAACGTCGTCGCTCGCACGCGCTTGGGCATTCTCGAACGGGCCAAACGCTCGCCCTACGCGGTCTGGGACGCTTCCTTCGCGTACGGGCGCAGTCATATCCGCCCCTATCTCCAGTTCACCAACTTGGCGAATACATCCTATCGGGATCTGCCCGGGGTGGTCGAGCCTGGCCGCACCGTACGCGGCGGAGTTGAGTTAGCTTGGCGATGAAAACGCCTCCGAGCGCCGGGTTAGCTGGGAGCCGTCGCGGCTACCAGCCTTCCCAGACATACGCGCAAAAGCGCAGTTGGCGGCGGAAACCCAGCTTCCGGTATAGATGCAGGCCGGCGATATTCGCAGTAGTCACGGTCAGACTAACTTTGCGGCAGCCGGCCGCCGCCAATGACGCCATCGATTTAACCAGCAGCGCGCGGCCAAGGCCCGTGCCTTGTTGAGCCGGCGCTACGCATAGCTGGGTGATATGGCCGCAACCGGGTCCCACAATGCTGGCGAGCGAAATGCCGCATAGCTCGCTCGAGCCCCGGTGAAATGCGGAAAACGAAGCCGGTTGGTGGAAGGCTCCGCAGCCTGGATACTGCACGATGTTGTAAAGAAATCGCCGTGCTCCCGCGGCGGAACGATACTGGTCGTTGATAGCGCTGTCCGGATGCCCGGCATAGGTCGAAGCAATCATCTGGGCCGCGGCCTCCTGATGTTGATCGGCCCAGGCAGCGATTATGACCGGGGAGGAGAGCGATCGCGACGGCGCCTGAACCGGCGCGGGAAGCGCCCGCACCATGAACTCGCGCGGATAAGCCTGCAGGTGGAGGCGCGGCGTGAGCGGTCCTGAAAGCATCATGAGCTGGGTTTCGATGCGGCGAACGTAAGTCGTGGCCACCATCTCCTCCAGCACGGCGGAGAGGAGGCGCTGCTCATGCGCCGGGTGCTGCCAGGCCTTCTGTAAGTAGAGGTCCCCGACCAGGCCTTTGTGATCTTCGAGCACGTAATAGGTGTACCCGACTACCGAGCCGGCGTGTACCAAGGCAGCGCCGTTGAGCGCCTGCAAGCCGACGAACTTCCGCACCAGGTCTGCTGACTTCGCAAACTCCCAATCGAGCGAATCTCTCCAGACCGCCGTCTCCTCAGCAAGGAGCGGCTCCAGATCCGGCGCGCGCAAGCTTCTGAGATCGCGGAGCTCCAAGGGGGCCGGTTCAACGAGTGCGGCCATGCATCTCAGTATAGGTTTCTCCTAATCGGGTGGGGAAATCAGATTGGCAATCGTGGCGGGACTGGTCCGATCCTGCCGGAGGAGGCAAACGTCCGGCCCGCGAGGAGCCCACACGGTCGGGTCCGTCGGTCCCCAGAGAACTTTCACGGGCGTGCCGACCGCCGCCGCGAGATGAGCGATTCCCGAATCGTTTCCGACGAACACGCACGCTGTCGAGAGCCAACAGGCCAGATCGAACAGAGCCGGAATGCGGATCGCGCCCTGAAGATGCTCTTCCGGCCCGCACGTCCAAGCCACCGTCATGCGTTGAGAAAGGAGGCGCCCCAATTCGCGGAATCGTTCGAGCGGCCAATTCTTGCGGCCGCTTCCGGAAAACGGGTGAATGACTGCTACCGGTGTGCGAGGACCCGCCGCGCACCGAATGCGAGGGACTTCTCCTTTCGGCCCGCCTACTTGTTCCAGATAGAAATCTACCGCGTGGGAAGAGCTGCCGCTCGGGGGCAGCGCATCGTGAAAGCGAAAGGGAAGGCCCAGCGCGTGGGTGAGTTCCCGGAACTCGGGCCGTTTCGCGCCGTACCAGGAGTGAATGCAACCGAAGCGGCGTAAACGCTCGATCACATCGTCAGCGTGGGTGATGCCGAGCCGGTCGAGTCCTGTTGAAGCGATGCTCCGCGCGGCGGCGAAACGAACCAGAGAGACATTCGGGGAAGCGGCCCAGATTTCCGTCTCGTGGCCCGCTGCCAAAAACTCCAGCGCCGGCAGCGAGCAGATGAAATCGCCGATAGCTCCCGGACGAATCAACAGCCGGCGCAAACTAGGGAGCGATCTCCGGATACATGGTCGGGTAGGCGGTGTACATCTCCCTAGCAATCTCCCGTGCCACTTCAATCTGGACGAGTTCACCCTGATTTAAACCGGGACAGAAACTCGTAGCCGCCTGCCAGGTCTCGGCGCTATCCACCATCTCCGGCCAATACGGAAACACACGGCACTGCACGGGCTTCACGGGATGAATGCTGCATTGATTGTTCCGATGGAACTCACACTGACGGTCGGCCGGCTTGCGTAATCGGAGAAGCCGTCTGGTGCGGTAGACGTAACGGGATTCAAATTCCGAAGCTTCCATCCCGAGATGAGCGGCGATTCGGAGGAGGTCTTCTTCCGAAAGGTAGACCTGACCTTCTACCTGGCAGCAGGCCGAGCAGCCCGGCTGGCACGTGAAGCGAAACGCTTCCATGCAGTCATATTAGAGGAGGTGGAACCGGCGGTAAAGGTCATCGACTCACATACGGGCGGCGAGCCGACGCGTCTTGTGATCTCGGGCGGGCCTGAGTTGGGAGGCGGCCCAGTGGCGGGGCAGCTTGAGCGGCTGCGCTCTCGCTTCGACTGGTTCCGGCCGGCCGTGGTCTGCGAACCTCGCGGATCCGACGCGATCGTTGGCGGACTGCTCCTTCCGCCGGAGCGCGCTTCCTCCCTCTGCGGGGTCATCTTCTTCAACAACGCCGGATATTTGGGCATGTGCGGCCATGGGGTGATCGGTCTGGGAGCGACTCTCCGGCATCTCGACCGGATCGGTCCTGGTGTACACCATGTCGATACGCCGGTCGGGGCCGTTCGCATGGAGTTCCATGTAGGAGGCGAGGTCTCCGTGAGCAATGTCCGGAGCTACCGCTTGCTGCGCGAAGTGCGTATCCCGGTTCCGGGCGCGCGCTTCGTGACCGGCGATGTGGCGTGGGGAGGAAATTGGTTTTTCCTTACCGACCAGGCGCCCTGCGATCTGACTCTCTCCAACCGCGAGCAGCTCACCGGTTGGTGCTGGTCTCTTCGCCGCGCGCTCGCGGCGAACGGCATCGCGGGCGCGAACGGAGCTGAGATCGACCACATTGAGCTCTTCGGCCCGCCCAAAAACCCGCAATGCCACGCACGCAACTTTGTGCTTTGCCCCGGAGGAGCTTACGATCGCTCGCCTTGCGGCACGGGAACCAGCGCGAAAGTCGCGTGTCTAGCAGCGGACGGTAAGCTGCGCAACGGCGACGTGTGGCGGCAAGAGAGCATCGTGGGCAGCGTGTTCTCGGCGACTTTTGAATCGACCGAAGGCGGCGTGTTTCCCACCATTCGAGGGTCGGCCTACGTGACAGCGGAGTCGAGTCTGCGCCTGGACCCGCGGGATCCGTTCCGGTGGGGCATTCCGGCGTGAACGCTTCACCGGATGTAGTGGTGGTGGGCGCAGGGATTGTGGGCGCGGCTTGCGCGGCCGAGTTCCAAATCGCCGGGCTGCGTGTCACGGCCGTGGACCCGATGGGAGCGGGCAGCGGCGCCACTGCCGCGGCCATGGGCCATATTGCTCTCATGCATGATTCGGAAGCGCAGTTCGCCCTGACTTGCTACTCCCAACAGCTCTGGCGTTGCGTCGCTCCCAGACTTCCGGAGGGAGCGCAATATCGAGCTCGGGGCGCGCTCTGGATTGCGTCGAGCGAGACGGAGATGCCGGAGATCGCCCGTAAGCAGGAGTTCCTGTCTTCCCGGGGAGTTCCGTTAGAAATACTGGACTCTCGAGGGCTTGCCGAAGCCGAGCCTCACCTGCGCGCTGGGATTCCCAGCGGCATCCTCCTGCCCGGAGACGCCATTGTGAATGCTCCGGAAGCCGCCGCGTGGCTTCTTCGCGGCTCGGAACTGCGGCGGGAGCGGGTCGTAAACATACGGGATGCGCAAGTCCGCTTGGAAAGTGGTGAAACAATTTCCGCCGGAGCCGTTGTGGTGGCGACGGGAATAGATGCCGCGCGCTTGCTTCCCGAACTACACGTCGTGCAACCCCGCAAAGGCCATCTCCTCTTGACAGGTCCCCTGCCCGGGTTGCTCCGCCATCAGGTGATTGAGCTGGGATATTCGGCCAGCGCCCAATCCCAGCATTCCGAATCCGTCGCTTTCAACGTCCAGCCTCGCCCAAGCGGGGAGATTCTCATTGGGTCTTCGCGGCAATACGGGGTGTTCGAGTCCAAAGTCGAGCAACGAATCGTCGATCTCATGCTTCGCCGCGCTCGGGAGTTCATGCCTAAGTTGGAGCAGCGCGCCATCATCCGGGCTTGGACGGGTTTTCGCGCCGCCACTTCCGATAAGCTGCCGCTGATCGGACCCATGCCCGGCTATCCTGGCATTTACGTGGCGACCGGGCACGAAGGGCTGGGCATCTCGACTTCCCTCGCGACGGGAAAATTACTTGCCGATACTCTGCTCGGCCGCCCATCGGCTATCGATCGCTCCGCTTACTTGCCCGATCGGCATCTCGCTCCCGAGCAGAGGCAGCCCGCGAATGCCAAGATGTGAAGTTGGGAAATCTGCACCGGCACCGGTCGAATGGGAGGAGGAGAACACAACGTGGAAATGCAATGGCGCGGCGTCATTCCAGCGATTACGACGCCCTTTCGCGCCGATCTCTCCATCGACCATGAGTTCATGGCGGGGCATTGCCGCTGGTTGATTGAAAGCGGCTGCACGGGCCTGGTGGCGCTGGGCTCGTTGGGCGAAGGCGGAACGCTGGGCTTCGAGGAAAAGCGCGCCGTCCTGCGGACCTGCGTCGCGGCGCTCGGTTCGAAAGCGCCCGTTATCGCCGGGGTAGCCGCCCTGAGCACGGCCGAGGCGATCGACATCGCCCGCATGGCCCAAGCCGAAGGCTGCTGCGGTCTGATGGTCTTGCCCCCCTACGTCTACCTCGGCGACTGGCGGGAGCTTCGCTGCTATGTAGAGGCCGTGCTCGCCGCCACAGCGCTGCCGTGCATGCTCTACAACAACCCCCTCGCTTACCGCGCCGATTTTCTTCCCGAGCACATCGTTCAACTGCTGGAGATCTGTCCAAATCTCGCAGCCGTCAAAGAATCGAGCGCGGATGTGCGCCGCATTGCGGCTCTGCGTGCGCTCGCGGGAGATCGCCTCGCTATCCTCTGCGGCGTCGACGACCTGATCGTGGAAGCGGCCCGCGTAGGGGCGAGCGGGTGGATTGCGGGGCTTGCCAACGCGTATCCGCGCGAGTCAGTCGAGCTCTTCGATCGCGCGCTTCATAACGACGTCTTTCCTCTCTACCATTGGTTTCTGCCTCTCCTTCGAATGGACACCGTCCCGAAATTCGTTCAACTGATCAAGCTCGTTCAGGAGCAAACCGGAATGGGCTTCCGCCGCGTCCGGCCGCCTCGTCTGGAACTCACCGGACCGGAGCTCGATGCCGCCATCGAGACCGTCCGAAACGCAGAGCGCCGGTGAAGGGCCCCATATTAGTAACCGGCGCGGCGGGTATGATCGGCAGCGCCGCCATCTGGGAACTGAACCGGCGCGGCCGCGCGGATATCATCGCCGTTGATCGTTTGGGAACCTCCGAGAAGTGGCGGAATCTCGCGCCGCTGACCATCGCCGATTATTGGGAAGCCGACGAGCTGCTATCCAGGCTGGAAGCAGGCGGCCTCGGAGCGATCGGAACGGCGATTCACCTGGGCGCTTGCTCGTCCACTACGGAAGAGAACGGCTCCTATCTGATGCGGAACAACTTCCGCTTCACCAAGCTCCTCGCCCATTGGGCCGTTCGAGAAGGCGTTCGGTTCGTTTATGCCTCCTCGGCCGCCACGTACGGCCTCCGAGAGCAGGGCCTGCGCCCCGGCGAGCCTCTCGCCGCGTTACAACCCCTCAATTGCTATGCGTACTCGAAGCATCTCTTCGATCTCTATGCCGGGCAGTCGGGACTGCTTCCGCGAATTGCCGGGCTCAAATACTTCAATGTATTCGGTCCTAACGAGGACCACAAAGGGCCCATGCGCAGCGTGGTCTGGAAAGGCTTTCACGAAATCCGAGCCACCGGACGCGTGAAACTGTTCAAGAGCTACCGGCCCGACTACGCCGATGGCGCGCAGCAGCGCGACTTCATTTACGTCAAAGATGCCGTGGACGTCACGCTTCATTTTGCCGGGAAGGACGCGGGCGGCCTGTACGATGTGGGCAGCGGCAAGCCGCATACCTGGCTGGAACTGGTGAACGCCATATTTTCCGCGCTCGGGCGCGAGCCGCGGGTCGAGTTCATCGAGATGCCGGAGGGAATTCGCGCGCACTACCAATATTCCACCTGCGCGGATCTCGACCGCCTGCGCGCATCCGGCTACACGCGCCCGTGCCGGCCGCTCGAGAGCTCGGTCGCGGAATATGTGAGCGACTACCTCGTGCCCGGAAAGCGGCTGGGCGAGTCTTTCCTGCAACAAAAATGTTAACCAAAAGCGTCCTTTTTCCCGCCGCGTTCGCGTGATACACTTCAGGGCGCACGTCAGCAAAGGAGACCGACTGCCATGTCGCGCCTTGTCTGTTCGCTCCAGGTTTTGTTCCTGTTCTGGGCACTTGCTGCCATCCAACCATTCGCTTCCGGCCAGGCAAACAATCGGGTCAGCGGAATCGTCACAGACCCTTCCGGAGCAGTGGTGGCGGGTGCCGGCGTGGTTGCGAGAAATCTCGGTACCAACGTCGCCACTACCGGACAGTCGAATGACAGCGGGTACTACGTTCTGGAACTCCCGGTCGGCAATTTCTCAATTGAGATCTCAAAGCCCGGCTTTCGCTCGGCTCTGAGGCGCAACGTAACGGTAACAGTCGGAGCGGATATCGGCCTCGACTTCGCTTTGTCTCTCGGCGCCGCGGAACAAAGCGTCGACGTACAGGGCGAAGCAACACCTCTAATCACGCCCAATACCAGTCAGGTACAAACTACAGTCGAAACGGAGCTGGTCCAGAACCTTCCCTTAGCCGTGTCGGGCGGAATACGGAATGCGGCTGACTTCCTCAAACTTACGCCCGGTTACAACGGGAACTCTTTTGCCGCAAGACTCAATGGCGGCGTCGGGCTGGATCAGGAAGTGACCATCGACGGCGCCACGGTCTCTCCCGTCGCCTTCGGTTCCGGTATTCAAGGCTCTCAGAATACGGTGCCCGGCTTCGCCGTGCAGGAGTTTCAAGTAATCGGCAGTAACATCGAGGCGCAGTACGGCCGGACTTCGACCGGCGTTATCAAATACGTCTATAAGTCAGGTACCAATCAGTTGCACGGGTCGGTTTTTGAGTATCTGAAAAATCAGGCTCTCGACGCCCGCAATTTTTTCTCGACCACGACCAATCAGGATAACCAGCACGAATTCGGAGCTGAGCTTGGAGGGCCCGTGGTGCTCCCGAAATTCAACGGGCGTAATCACACCTTCTTCTACGGCTATTACGACGGGTTTCGGTTCAATAGCTCGAACACGGGCGCTACTTACAGCGTGCTGACGCCTGCGATGAAAGCGGGGGATTTCAGCGCTGCCGGTCTGCCCGCCATTTATGATCCGGCTACCACACGCTCCAACGGCATAGGCGGGTTTGTTCGCGATCAGTTCTCCTGCGACGGCAGGCTCAACGTGATCTGTCCCTCCCGTTTGAGCGCGATCTCGCGGTACTTTGCTAACCTACTGCCCGACCCGAATCGCCCGGGTCTCACCAATAACTTCGTAGGAAGCTCAAGAAGCACAAATCACATGGATCAGGGATTGATTAAAATCGACCAAGCCCTTCCGAATGGCCGCCTCTCGGTGAGTTATAACGACACGCGGCAGCCGACAACGTCGGAAGGCCCGTTCGGGCCGGTCCTGAGCGGAACCTTCGGGAATAATTATGGGCACCGGGCGATCGTAAACCTGGACAATACCATCTCGCCGGCGATGCTTAACCACTTCGACGCGTCCTTTAACCGCTGGCTGCTCTACAACCATCAGGGCGGGCAAGTGTACCTGGGCAACGGCGCGGGGCTGAACGCGAAGGCCGGCCTTACGGGAATCCTCGATACGAGCGGCCAGGCCACCATCAATGCGGGCGGATACTTCCTCGGTATCGGTGGAGGCGTGAACCGCATAGCCCATCAAAACTGGCGCCTCGATGATGACTTCACTTGGATACGCGGTACCCACGAATGGCAGTTCGGTGTCGACCAGACACGCTTCTACACCACAGGTCTTCAGCAAGCCGGTGGTTTTACCCCGTTCGGCACTTATAACTTCGGGCCCCTGGAAACCGCCCTGCCCGGTAGCGCGAGTACGGGCTTCGCCGCCGCCAGTTATCTGCTCGGAGATGTCGATGGAGCGACCTACGGGCAACAGCCTTCCCAGGCTTGGTTGTTCCGCTATTGGGGTATCTATGCGCAAGATCGATGGAAACTCAGACCCAATCTGACTCTTACCTATGGACTGCGCTGGGAACACGAAGCGCCGGTACGCGACAAGTTGGACCGGCTCGCCAACTTCAATCCCTCGCTGCCGAACCCGGGAGCGGGTGGGCGCCCCGGCGCGCTGATCTTTGCGGGCACTGGATCCGGACGCAGTGGTCGAGATCAGTTTGCGGATAATTGGTACGGAGGCTGGGGACCGCGAATCGGTCTTGCTTGGTCGCCGACCAAGACCTTGGTTTTACGCGCTGCTTGGGGTGCTATGTACGACACCAACGCGGGGCCCGGAATAT